>JAUPTC010001486.1:0-24627 GCA_030762895.1 Sophora flavescens
ATTAGGGCTTTGGGTTAAAATTAGGGTTTTTGGTTAAAATTCGGGTTTATGATCAAAATTAGGGTTTAGGGTTTGAATTAGGGTTTTGCGTTTAAAATAGGGGTTTGGGTCAAAATTAGGGCTTTGGGGTCAAAATTTGGGTTTTGGGTCAAAATTTGGGTTTTGGGTCAAAATTTTGGTTTAGGGTTTGAATTAGGGTTTTGAGTTAAAAATAGGGTTTTGGGTACAAAAAAAAGGTTAGAATTAGGGTTTTGGGTTAAAATTAGGTTTGGGGTCAAACTTTGGGTTTAGGGTCAAAATTATGGTTCAGGGTTTGAAATTTGGTTTTGAGTTTTAAATATTGGGTCAAAATTGGGTCAAAATAAGGGCTTTGGATAAAATTTTGGGTTTTGGGTCATAATTTGGGTTTAGGGTTTGAATTAGGGTTTTGAGTTAAAAATAAGGTTAGAATTAGGGTTTATGTTTTGAAATAGGGTTCAGGGTTTGAAATAGGGTTTTGAGATAAAAATTGGGTTTCGATTTAAAATTAGGGTTTCGGGTCAAAATTAGGGTTCCTGGTCATATTTAGGGTCAAAATTAGGGTTTAGGGTATGAAATAATGTTGAGTTTATAATAGGGTTTGGGTAAAAAAAAATAGGGTTAAAATTACGGTTTCGGGTCAAAATTAGGGCTTTGGGTTAAAATTAGGGTTTTGGGTCAAAATTATGGTTTTTGTTGTAGATTAGGGTTTTGGGTCAAAAATAAGGTTAGAATTAGGGTTTTGGGTCAAAATTTAGGGTTTCGGGGTCAAATTTAGTGTTTAGGGTCAACATTAGGGATTAGGGTTAGATTAGGGTTTGGTGACAAAATTAGGGTTATGGTTCAAATTTAGGGTTTAGGGTCCAAATTAGGGTTTTGGGTTAAAATTAGGGTTTTGGATCAAAATTAGGTTTTTGGGTCAAATTTTGGGTTTAGGATCAAAATTAGGGTTTAGGGTTTGAATTAGGGTTTTGAGTTAAAAATATGGTTTTGGGTAAAAAAAAATAAGGTTAGAAATAGGGTTTTGGGTTTAAATTAGGGTTTCGGGTCAAAATTAGAGATTTGGTTTAAAATTAGGGTTTTGGGTGAAAATTTGGGTTTAGGAATAAAATTAGGGTTTAGGATTTGAATTAGGTTTTTGAGTTTAATATAGGGTTTAGGGTCAAAATTAGGGCTTTGGGGGTTAAAATTTGGATTTTGGGTTTTCGTGTCAAAATTAGGTTTTTGGGTCGAACTTTGGGTTTAGGGTTTGAAATTGGGTTTAGGGTTTGAATTTGGGTTTTTAGTTAAAAATAGGGTTAGAATTAGGGTTTTGGTTTAAAATTAGGGTTTCGGGTCAAAATTAGGGTTCTAGGTCAGATTTAGGGTTTAGGGTCAAAATTAGGGTTGGGGGGTTAAAATTTGGGTTTTGGGCTTTGGTCAAATTAGGTTTTTGGGTCGAACTTTGGGTTTAGGGTTAAAATTAGGGTTTAGGGTTTGAAATTGGGTTTTGAGTTTTAAATATTGGGTCCAAATTGGGTCAAAAAAGGGCATTGGGTAAAATTTTGGGTTTTGGGTCCAAATTAGGGTTTTTGGTCAAAATTAGGGTTTAGGGTTTGAATTTGGGTTTTGAGTTAAAAATAGGGTTAGAATTAGGGTTTTGGTTTAAAATTAGGGTTTCGGGTCAAAATTAGGGTTCTTGGTCAGATTTAGGGTTTATGGTCAAAATTAGGGTTTAGGGTTTGAAATTGGGTTTTGAGTTTAAATTGGGGTTTTGGGTCAAAAATAGGGTTAGAATTAGGATTGTGGGTCAACATTAGGGCTTTGGGTTAAAATTAGGGTTTTTGGTTAAAATTCGGGTTTATGATCAAAATTAGGGTTTAGGGTTTGAATTAGGGTTTTGCGTTTAAAATAGGGGTTTGGGTCAAAATTAGGGCTTTGGGGTCAAAATTTGGGTTTTGGGTCAAAATTTTGGTTTAGGGTTTGAATTAGGGTTTTGAGTTAAAAATAGGGTTTTGGGTCGAAAATAGGGTTAGAATTAGGGTTTTGGGTTAAAATTAGGTTTGGGTCAAACTTTGGGTTTAGGGTCAAAATTATGGTTCAGGGTTTGAAATTTGGTTTTGAGTTTTAAATATTGGGTCAAAATTGGGTCAAAATAAGGGCTTTGGATAAAATTTTGGGTTTTGGGTCATAATTTGGGTTTAGGGTTTGAATTAGGGTTTTGAGTTAAAAATAAGGTTAGAATTAGGGTTTATGTTTTGAAATAGGGTTCAGGGTTTGAAATAGGGTTTTGAGATAAAAATTGGGTTTCGATTTAAAATTAGGGTTTCGGGTCAAAATTAGGGTTCTGGTCATATTTAGGAGTCAAAATTAGGGTTTAGGGTATGAAATAATGTTGAGTTTATAATAGGGTTTGGGTAAAAAAAATAGGGTTAAAATTACGGTTTCGGGTCAAAATTAGGGCTTTGGGTTAAAATTAGGGTTTTGGGTCAAAATTATGGTTTTTGTTGTAGATTAGGGTTTTGGGTCAAAAATAAGGTTAGAATTAGGGTTTTGGGTCAAAATTTAGGGTTTTGGGTCAAATTTAGTGTTTAGGGTCAACATTAGGGATTAGGGTTAGATTAGGGTTTGGTGACAAAATTAGGGTTCTGGTTCAAATTTAGGGTTTAGGGTCCAAATTAGGGTTTTGGGTTAAAATTAGGGTTTTGGATCAAAATTAGGTTTTTGGTCAAATTTTGGGTTTAGGATCAAAATTAGGGTTTAGGGTTTGAATTAGGGTTTTGAGTTAAAAATATGGTTTTGGGTAAAAAATAAGGTTAGAAATAGGGTTTTGGGTTTAAATTAGGGTTTGGTCAAAATTAGAGATTTGGTTTAAAATTAGGGTTTTGGGTGAAAATTTGGGTTTAGGAATAAAATTAGGGTTTAGGATTTGAATTAGGTTTTGAGTTTAATATAGGGTTTAGGGTCAAAATTAGGGCTTTGGGGGGTTAAAATTTGGATTTTGGGTTTTCGTGTCAAAATTAGGTTTTTGGTCGAACTTTGGGTTTAGGGTCAAAATTAGGGTTTAGGGTTTGAAATTGGGTTTAGGGTTTGAATTTGGGTTTTTAGTTAAAAATAGGGTTAGATTTAGGGTTTTGGTTTAAAATTAGGGTTTGGTCAAAATTAGGGTTCTAGGTCGATTTAGGGTTTAGGGTCAAAGTAGGGGTGGGGTTAAAATTTGGGTTTTGGGTGTTTGGGTCAAAATTAGGTTTTGGGTCGAACTTTAGGTTTAGGTTAAAATTAGGGTTTAGGGTTTGAAATTGGGTTTTGAGTTTTAAATATTGGGTCCAAATTGGGTAAAAAAGGGCATTGGGTAAAATTTTGGGTTTTGGGTCCAAATTGGGGTTTTGGGTCAAAAGTTGGGTTTTGGTCAAAATTAGGGTTTAGGGTTTGAATTTGGGTTTTGAGTTAAAAATAGGGTTAGAATTAGGGTTTTGGTTTAAAATTAGGGTTTGGTCAAAGGGTGGGTTTAGGTCGATTTAGGGTTTATGGTCAAAATTAGGGTTTAGGGTTTGAAATTGGGTTTGGAGTTTAAATTGGGGTTTTGGGTCAAAAATAGGGTTAGAATTAGGATTGTGGGTCAACATTAGGGCTTTGGGGTAAAATTAGGGTTTTGGTTTAAAATCGGGTTTATGATCAAAATTAGGGTTTAGGGTTTGAATTAGGGTTTTGCGTTTAAAATAGGGGTTTGGGTCAAAATTAGGGCTTTGGGGTCAAGAATTTGGGTTTGGGTCAAAATTTGGGTTTTGGGTCAAAATTTGGGTTTTGGGTTTGAATTAGGGTTTTGAGTTAAAAATATGGTTTTGGGTAAAAAGGTTAGAATTAGGGTTTTTGGGTTAAAATTAGGTTTGCGTCAAACTTTGGGTTTAGGGTCAAAATTATGGTTCGAGGTTTGAAATTTGGTTTTGAGTTTTAAAATTGGGTCAAAATAAGGGCTTTGGATAAAATTTTGGGTTTTAGGTCATAATTTGGGTTTAGGGTTTGAATTAGGGTTTTGAGTTAAAAATAAGGTTAGAATTAGGTTTATGTTTTGAAATAGGGTTAGGGTTTGAAATAGGGTTTGAGATAAAAATTGGGTTTGGATTTAAAATTAGGGTTTGGTCAAAATTAGGGTTCTGGTCATATTTAGGGTCAAAATTAGGGTTTAGGGTATGAAATAATGTTGAGTTTATAATAGGGTTTGGGTAAAAAAAATAGGGTTAAAATTACGGTTTCGGGTCAAAATTAGGGCTTTGGGTTAAAATTAGGGTTTTGGGTCAAAATTATGGTTTTTGTTGTAGATTAGGGTTTTGGGTCAAAAATAAGGTTAGAATTAGGTTTGGGTCAAAATTTAGGGTTTGGGTCAAATTTAGTGTTTAGGTCAACATTAGGGATTAGGGTTAGATTAGGGTTTGGTGACAAAATTAGGGTTATGGTTCAAATTTAGGGTTTAGGGTCCAAATTAGGGTTTAGGGTTAAAATTAGGGTTTTGGATCAAAATTAGGTTTTTGGGTCAAATTTTGGGTTTAGGATCAAAATTAGGGTTTAGGGTTTGAATTAGGGTTTTGAGTTAAAAATATGGTTTTGGGTAAAAAAAAATAAGGTTAGAAATAGGGTTTTGGGTTTAAATTAGGGTTTCGGGTCAAAATTAGAGATTTGGTTTAAAATTAGGGTTTTGGGTGAAAATTTGGGTTTAGGAATAAAATTAGGGTTTAGGATTTGAATTAGGTTTTTGAGTTTAATATAGGGTTTAGGGTCAAAATTAGGGCTTTGTGGGTTATAATTTGGATTTTGGGTTTTAGTGTCAAAATTAGGTTTTTGTGTAGAACTTTGGGTTTAGGTTTTGTAATTGGGTTTTGGGTGGTGGGTTTAGTTAAAAATAGGGAGAATAGGGTTTGGTAAAATTGGTGGTCATTGGGTAGGTGAGTTAGGGTTGGGTAAATTGGGTGGGGGAAAATTTGGGTTTGGGGGGTCAAATTAGGTTTTGGGAATGGTTGGGTCAAAATTAGGTTTAGGGTTTGAAATTGGGTTTTGAGTTTTAAATATTGGGTCCAAATTGGAGTCAAAAAGGGCATTGGGTAAAATTTTGGGTTTGGGTCCAAATTGGGGTTTTGGGTCAAAAGTTGGGTTTTTGGTCAAAATTAGGGTTTAGGGTTTGAATTTGGGTTTTGAGTTAAAAATAGGGTTAGAATTAGGGTTTTTGTTTAAAATTAGGGTTTCGGGTCAAAATTAGGGTTCTAGGTCAGATTTAGGGTTTATGGTCAAAATTAGGTTTAGGGTTTGAAAGTGGGTTTTGAGTTTAAATTGGGGTTTGGGTCAAAAATAGGGTTAGAATTAGGTTTGTGGGTCAACATTAGGGCTTTGGGTTAAAATTAGGGTTTTGGTTAAAATTCGGTTTATGATCAAAATTAGGGTTTAGGGTTTGAATTAGGGTTTTGCGTTTAAAATAGGGGTTGGGGTCAGAATTAGGGTTATGGGTCAAAATTTGGGTTTTGGGTCAAGTTTTGGGTTTAGGGTTTGAATTAGGTTTTGAGTTAAAAATAGGTTTTGGAAAAAAGGTTAGAATTAGGGTTTTTGGGTTTAAAATTAGGTTTCACGTCAAACTTTGGGTTTAGGTCAAAATTATGGTTCAGGGGTTTGAAATTTGGTTTTGAGTTTTAAATATGGAAATTGGGTCAAAATAAGGGCTTTGGATAAAATTTTGGGTTTTGGGGTCATAATTTGGGTTTAGGGTTTGAATTAGGTTTGAGTTAAAAATAAGGTTAGAATTAGGTTTATGTTTTGAAATAGGGTTCGGGGTTTGAAATAGGGCTTTGAGATAAAAATTGGGTTTCGATTTAAAATGGGGTTTTGGTCAAATTAGGGTTCTGGTCATATTTGGGGTCAAAATTAGGGTTTAGGGTATGAAATAATGTTGAGTTTATAATAGGGTTTGGGTAAAAAAATAGGGTTAAAATTACTATTTTGGTCAAAATTGGGCTTTGGGTTAAAATTAGGGTTTTGGGTCAAAATTATGGTTTTTGTTGTAGATTGGGTTTTGGGTCAAAAATAAGGTTAGAATTAGGGTTTGGTCAAATGTAGGGGTTCGGGGTCAAATTTAGTGTTTAGGATCAACATTAGGATTAGGGTAGATTAGGGTTTGGTGACAAAATTAGGGTTATGGTTCAAATTTAGGGTTTAGGGTCCAAATTAGGGTTTTGGGTTAAAATTAGGGTTTTGGATCAAAATTAGGTTTTGGGTCAAATTTTGGGTTTAGGATCAAAATTAGGGTTTTAGGGTTTGAATTAGGGTTTGAGTTAAAATATGGTTTTGGGTAAAAAATAAGTTAGAAATAGGGTTTTGGGTTTAAATTAGGTTTTGGTCAAAATTAGAGATTTGGTTTAAAATTGGTTTTGGGTGAAAATTTGGGTTCAGGGAATAAAATTAGGGTTTAGGATTTGAATTAGGGTTTTGAGTTTAATATAGGGTTTAGGTCAAAATTAGGGCTTGGGGTTAAAATTTGGATTTTGGGTTTCGTGTCAAAATTAGGTTTTTGGGTCGAACTTTGGGTTTAGGGTTAGAAATTGGGTTTAGGGTTTGAATTTGGGTTTTTAGTTAAAAATAGGGTTAGAATTAGGGTTTTGGTATAAAATTCGGGTTTCGGGTCAAAATTAGGGTTCTAGGTCAGATGTAGGGTTTAGGGTCAAAATTAGGGCTTGGGGGTTAAAATTTTGGGTTTTGGGCTTAGGTCAAAAATTAGGTTTTTGGGTCGAACTTTGGGTTTAGGTTAAAATTAGGGTTTAGGGTTTGAAATTGGGTTTTGAGTTTTAAATATTGGGTCCAAATTGGGTCAAAAAGTATTGGGTAAAATTTTTGGGTTTTGGGTCCAAATGGGGTTTTGGGTCAAAAGTTGGGTTTTGTGGTCAAAATTAGGTTTAGGGTTTGAATTTGGGTTTGAGTTAAAAATAGGGTTAGAATTAGTGTTTTTGTTTAAAATTAGGTTTTGGGTCAAAATTAGGTTCTAGGTCGATTTGGGGTTTATGGTCAAAATTAGGGTTTAGGGTTTGAAATTGGGTTTTGAGTTTAAATTGGGGTTTTTGGGTCAAAAATAGGGTTGAATTAGGATTGTGGGTCAACATTAGGGCTTTGGGTAAAATTAGGGTTTTTGGTTAAAATTCGGGCTTTATGATCAAGATTAGGGTTTAGGGTTTAATTAGGGTTTTGCGTTTAAAATAGGGGTCTGGGTAAAATTGGCTTGGGGTAAAATTTGGGTTTGGGGTCAAAATTTGGGTTTGGGTCAAAATTTTGGTTTAGGGTTTGAATTAGGGTTTTGAAAGTTAAAAATAGGGTTTGGGTAAAAAGGTTAGAATTAGGGTTTTGGGTTAAAATTAGGTTTTGGTCAAACTTTGGGTTTAGGGTCAAATTATGGTTCAGGGTTTGAAATTTGGTTTTGAGTTTTAAATATTGGTCAAATTGGGTAATAAGGCTTTGGATAAAATTTTGGTTTTGGGTCAATAATTTGGGTTTAGGGTTTGAATTAGGGTTTTGAGTTAAAAATAAGGTTAGAATTAGGGTTTATGTTTTGAAATAGGTTCAGGGTTTGAAATGAGGGTTTTGAGATAAAAATTGGCTTCGATTTAAAATTAGGGTTTCGGGTCAAAATTAGGGTTCTGGTCATATTTAGGGTCAAAATTAGGGTTTAGGGTATGAAATAATGTTGAGTTTATAATAGGGTTTGGGTAAAAAAATAGGGTTAAAATTACGGTTTTGGTCAAAATTAGGCTTTGGGTTAAAATTAGGTTTGGGTCAAATTATGGTTTTATTGTAGATTAGGGTTTGGGTCAAAAATAAGGTTAATTAGGGTTTTGGGTCAAAATTTAGGTTTGGGGTCAAATTTAGTGTTTAGGGTCAACATTAGGGATTGAGGTTAGATTGGGTTTGGGTGACAAAAATTAGAGCCATGGTTCAAATTTAGGGTTTAGGGTCCAGATTAGGGTTTGGGGGTTAAAATTAGGGTTTTGGATCAAAATTAGGATTTTGGGTCAAATTTTGGGTTTGGGATCAAAATTGGGGGTTTAGGGCTTAAATTAGGGTTTTGAGTTAAAAATATGGCTTTGGGTAAAAAAACAAGGTTAGAAATAGGATTTTGGGTTTAAATTAGGGCTTCGGTCAAAATTAGAGATTTGGTCTAAAATTAGGATTTTGATGAAATGGGTTAGGAATAAAATTAGGGTCTAGGATCTGAATTAGGTTTTGAGGTTAATATAGGGTTTGGTAAAATTGAGCCTTGGGGGTTAAAATTTGGATTTTGGGTTTTCGTGTCAAAACTAGGTTTTTGGTTGAACTTTGGGTTTAGGGGTCAAAATTAGGTTTAGGGGTTTGAAATTGGGTTTTGAGTTTTAAATTTCGGGTCCAAATTTAAAAAAGGGCATTGGGTAAAATTTTGGCGTTTGGGTCCAACTGGGGGTTCTGGGTCAAAAGTTGGGTTTTTGGTCAAAATTAGGGTTTGGGTTTGAATTTGGGTTTGGAATAAAAATAGGTTAGAATTAGGGTTTTTGTTTAAAATTAGAGTTTGGGTCAAAATTAGGGTTCTAGGTCGATTTAGGTTTATGGTCAAAATTGGGGTTTAGGGTTTGAAATTGGGTTTGAGTTTAAATTGGGTTTGGGGTCAAAAAAGGGTTAGAATTAGGATCAGGTCAACATTAGGGCTTGGGGTTAAAATTGGGTTTTTGGTTAAAATTTGGTTTATGATCAAAATTAGGTTTAGGGTTTGAATTCAGGTTTTGATTTAAAATAGGGTTTGGGTCAAAATTGGGTTTTGGGTCAAAATTTGGGTTTTGGGTCAAAAGTTTGGGTTGTGGTTTGAATTAGGGTTTTGAGTTAAAAATAGGGTTTTGGGTAAAAAGGTTAGAATTAGGTTTGGGTTAAAATTAGGTTTGGGTCAAACTTTGGGTTTGGGTCAAATTATGGGTTCAGAGGTTTGAAATTTGGTTTTGTTTTTAAAATTAGGGTCAAAATAAGATTTTGGATAAAATTTTGTTTTGGGTATTTGGGTTTAGGGTTTGAATTAGGGTTTTGAGTTAAAAATAAGGTTAGAATTGGGTTTATGTTTTGAAATAGGGTTCAGGTTTAAAATAGGTTTGAGATAAAAATTGGGTTTGATTTAAAATTAGGTTTCTGGTCAAAATTAGGGTTCTGGTCATTAGGGTCAAAATTAGGGTTTAGGGTAGGAAATAATGTTTGAGTTTATAATGGGGGTCTGGGTAAAAAATAGGGTTAAAATTACTGTTTGGGGTCAAAATTAGGGCTTTCGGGTTAAAATTAGGGTTTTGGTCAAATTATGGTTTTGTTAGTAGATTAGGTTTTGGGTCAAAAATAAGGTTAGAATTAGGGTTTTGGGGTCAAAAATTTAGGTTTAGTCAAATTTAGTGTTTGTGGTCAACATTAGGGATTAGGTTAGATGGGGGGTTTGGTGACAAAAATTAGGGTTATGGTTCAAATTTAGGGTTTAGGTCCAAATTGAGGGTTTGGGTTAAAAGTTTAGGTTTTGGATTCAAAATTAGGTTTGGGTCAAATTATTTGGGTTTAGGATTAAAATTAGGGTTTAGGGGTTTAAATTAGGGTTTGAGTTAAAAATATGGTTTTGGGTAAAAAAATAAGGTTAGAAAAGGTTTTGGGTTTAAAATTAGGGTTCGGGTCAAAATTAGAGATTTGGTTTAAAAATTAGGGTTTGGGTGAAAATTGGGTTTAGAATAAAATTAGGTTTAGGATTTGAATTAGGTTTTTGAGTTTAATATGGGGTTTGTGGTCAAAATTAGGGCTGGGGGTTAAAATTTGGATTTTGGGTTTTTTGTCAAAATTAGGTTTTTGGCCCAATTTGGTTTAGGGTGAATTGGGTTTAGGGTTTGAATTGGGTTTTAGTTAAATAGGGAATGGGGTTTGGTTTAAAATTAGGGTTTGAAAATTGTGGTTCTAGGTCGATTTAGGTTTAGGGTAAATTAGGTGGGGGTTAAAATTGGGGTTTGGGTTGTAAAATTAGGTTTTTGGGGCGAACTTGGGTTTGGGGTTAACTTGAGGGGTTAGGGGTTGGGAATTGGTTTGGAGTTTTAAATATGGGGTCAAATGGGTGGGAGTAAAATTTTGGGTTTTAGGTCACGGGGTTTGGTAAAAGTGCTTGGGTCCATTAGGGTTTTTGGTCAAAATTAGGGTTAGGTTTGAATTTGGGTTGGAGAGTAAAATGGTTGGAATTGGGTTTTGGTTTAAAATTAGGTTTTGTAAATTAGGGTTCAGGTGATTTGGGGTTAGGGTAAATTGGCTTGGGGGTTAAAATAGGGTTTGGCTGGTCAAATTAGGTTGGTCGAACTTTGGGTTTAGGGTTAAAATTAGGGTTTAGGTTTGAAATCGGGTTTTGAGTTTTAATTATCGGGTCCAAATTGGTCAAAAAAAGTGGCATTGGGTAAAATTCTGGGTTTTGGGGTCCAAATTGGGGTTTTGGGTCAAAAGTCGCCTGGGTCCAAATTAGGTTTTGGTCAAAATTGGGTTTGGGTTTGAATTTGGGTTTGAGTTAAAAATAGGGTTAGAATTAGGGTTTTGGTTTAAAATTAGGGTTTGGTCAAAATTAGGTTCTAGGTCGATTTAGGTTTATGGTCAAATAGGGTTTAGGGTCTGAAATTGGGTAGAGTTTAAATTGGGTTTGGGTCAAAAAAGGGTTAGAATTAGGATTGTGGGTCAACATTAGTTTGGGTTAAAATTAGGGTTTTGGTTAAATTGATTTATGATCAAAATTAGGTTTAGGGTTTGAATTAGGGTTTCATGCTTAAAAATAAATTTGGGTCAAAATTAGGTAGTCAAAACTTTTGGTCAACTAGTTTTGGGTCAAAATTGGTTAGGGCTGAATTAGGCTTTGAGTTAAAATAGGGTTTTGGGTTAAAAAAAAGGTTAGAATTAGGGTTTTGGGTTAAATTAGGTCTGGGGTCAAACTTTGGGTCTAGGTCAAATTATGGTTCAAGTTTGAAATTTGGTTTCCAGTTTTAAAATTGATTTAATTGGGTCAAAATAAGTGGCTTTGGATAAAATCTCCGGGTTTTGGGTCATAATTGGGTTTAGGGTTTGAATTAGGGTTTTGAGTTAAAATAAGGTTAGAATTAGGGTTTATGTTTTGAATGGGTTCGGTGGTTTGGAATAGGGTTTTGAGATAAAAATTGGGTTTCGATTTAAAATTAGGGTTTCGGTCAAAATTATGGTTCTGTCATATTTAGGATCAAAATTAAGGTTTAGGGTATGAAATAATGTGAGTTTATAATAGGTCTGGGTTAAAAAATAGGAGTTAAAATTACTGGTTCTGGTCAAAATTAGGCTTGGGTTAAATTTAGGCTTGGGTCAAATTATGGTTTCGTTGTAGATTAGGCTTGGTCAAAAATAAGGTTCAACTAGGTTCTGGTCAAAATTTAGGGTCTGGGTCAAATTTAGTGTTTAGGGTCAACATCAGGATTAGGGTTAGATTAGGGTCTGGTGACAAAATTAGTGGTACTAGTTCAAATTTAGGGTTTAGGGTCCAAATTAGGGTTTGGGGTTAAAATTGAGGTTTGGATCAAAATTAGGTTTGGGTCAAATTTTGGGTTTAGGATCAAAATTAGGGTTTAGGGTTTGAATTAGGTTTTGAGTTAAAAATATGGTTTTGGGTAAAAAAAATAAGGTTAGAAATAGGGTTTTGGGTTAAAATTAGGGTTTCAGTCAAAATTAGAGATTTGGTTTAAAATTAGGGTTTGGGTGAAAATTTGGGTTTAGGAATAAAATTAGGGTTTAGGATTTGAATTAGGTTTTTGAGTTTAATATAGGTTTAGGGTCAAAATTGGGGCTTTGGGGTTAAAATTTGGATTTTGGGTTTTGTCAAAATTAGGTTTTGGGTCAAACTTTGGGTTTAGGTTAAAATTAGGTTTAGGTTTGAATTTGGGTTTTTAGTGAAAAATAGGGTTAGAATTAGGGTTTTGGTTTAAAATTAGGTTTTGGTCAAAAATTGTGGTTCTAGGTCGATTTAGGTTTAGGGTCAAAATTAGGGCTTTGGGGGTTAAAATTTGGGTTTTGGGCTTTCGGGTCAAAATTATGTTTTGGGCCAAACTTTGGGTTTAGGTTCAAATTAGGGTTTAGGTTTGAAATTGGGTTTGAGTTTTAAATATTGGGTCCAAATTGGGTCAAAAAAGGGCATCGGGTAAAATTTTGGGTTTTTGGGTCAAAGGGGGGGGTCAAAAGTGGGTTTTGGGTCCAAATTAGTTTTTGGTCAAAATTAGGTTTGGGTTTGAATTTGGGTTTAGAGTTAAAATAGAGGTTAGAATTAGGGTTTTGGTTTAAAATTGGGTTTTGGGTCAAAATTGGGGTTCTAGGTCGATTTAGGGTTTATGGTCAAAACTGGGGTTTAGGGTTTCAAACGGTTTTGAGTTTAAATTGGGGTTTTGGGTCAAAAATAGGGTTAGAATTAGGATCATGGGTCAACATTAGGGTTTTGGGTTAAAAATTAGGTTTTTAAGTTAAATTCCCGTTTATGATCAAAATTAGGGTTTAGGGTCTGAATTAGGTTTCCCATGGCTTAAACATGTGGCTTGGCTCTCAAATTAGGCTTCGGTCAAAATTTGGTTTTGGGTCAAAAATTTTGGTTTAGGGTTTGAATTAGGTTTGAAAGTTAAATAGGATTCGGTAAAAAAAGGTAGAATTAGGGTTTTTGGTTAAAATTAGGTTTTGGGTCAAACTTTGGGTTTGTCAAAATTATGGTTCAGGGTTTGAAATTTGGTTTTGAGTTTTAAATATCAAGTCAAATTGGGTCCAAATAAGTATTTTTTGATAAAATTTGGTTTGGTCATAATTAGGTGTAGGTAATAGAATTAGGTTTGAGTTAAAAATAAGGTTAGAATTAGGGTTTATGTTTTGAAATAGGTCTGTGGTTTGAAATAGGGATTTGAGGATAAAATTGGGTTTCGATTTAAAATTAGGGTTTCGGGGTCAAAATTAGTGGTTCCCGGTCATATTTAGTCAAAAATTAGTGGTTTAGTAGGAATGAAATAATGTTGAGTTTATAATAGGTTCGGGTAAAAAATAGGATTAAAATTACTATTTGGTGAAAATTAGGGCTTTGAGTTAAAATTAGGGTTTTGGGTCAAAATTATGGTTTTTGTTGTAGATTAGGGTTTCTGGATCAAAAATAAGTGTTAGAATTAGGGTTTTGGGTCAAAATTCTAGGGTTTTGGGTCAAATTTAGTGTTTAGGTCAACATTAGGATTTTGGTTAGATTAGGGTTTGGTGACAAAATTAGGGTTATGGTTCAAATTTAGGGTTTAGGGTCCAAATTAGGATTTTGGGTTAAAATTAGGGTTTCGACAAAATTAGGTTTTTGGGTCAAATTTCAGTTTAGGGATCAAAATTAGGGTTTAGGTTTGAATTAGGGTTTGAGTTAAAAATATGGTTTCTTTGTAAAAATAAGGTTAGAAATATGGTTTGGGTTAAAATTAGGATTTGTCAAAATTTAGAGATTTGGTTTAAAATTAGGGGTTTGGGTGAAAATTGGGTTTAGGGGAATAAATTAGGGTTTAGGGATTTGAATTAGGTTTTTTGAAGTTAATATAGGGTTTAGGTCAAAATTAGGGCTGGGAGTTAAAATTTGGATTTTGGGTTTTCGTGTCAAAATTAGGTTTTTGGGTTGAACTGGGGTTTTAGTGTCAAAATTAGGTTGGGTTTGAAATTGGGTTTAGGGTTTGAATTTGAGTTTTTAGTTAAAAATATGGGTTAGAATTAGGTTTTGGTTTAAAATTAGGTTTCGGTCAAAATTAGGGTTCTAGGTCGATTTAGGTTTAGGTCAAAATTAGTAATGGCAAAGTCAAAATTGGGTTTTGGGCTTCTGGGTCAAAATTAGGTTTTTGGGTCTAACTTTGGGTTTAGGTTAAAATTAGGGTTTAGGTTTAAATTGGGTTTGAGTTTTAAATATTGGGTCCAAATCGGTCAAAAAAGGGGCTGGGTAAAATTTTTTTTTTGGGGTCCAAATCGGGGTTTGGGTCAAAAGTCGGGTTTTTTGGTCAAAATTAGGATTTAGGGGTTTGAATTTGGGTTTTGAAAGTTAATAGCGGTTAGAATTAGGGTTTTTGTTTTAAAATTTAGGTTTCTGGGTCAAAATTAATGGTTCTAGGTCGATTTATGGTTTATGGTCAAAATTAGGTTTTAGGGTTTGAAATTGGTTTTGAGTTTAAATTGGGGGTTTGGGTCAAAAATAAGTTAGAATTAGGATCGTGGGTCAACATTAGGCTTTGGGTTAAAATTGTGGTTTTTGGTTAAAAATGGTTTATGATCAAAATTAGGGTTTAGGTTCGAATTAGGTTTTATGCTTAAAATATGGTTTGGGGTCAAAATTAGGCTTTGGGGTCAAAATTTGATTTTGGTCAAAATTTGGGTTTTGGTTAAAATTTTGGTTTAGGTTTGAATTAGGGTTTTGAGTTAAAAATAGATTTTGGTTAAAACAGGTTAGAATTAGGGTTTTGAGTTAAACTAGGTTTGGAGTAAAACTTTGGGTTTAGGGTCAAATTATGGTTCTGTGGTTTGAAATTTGGTTTTGAGTTTTAAATGGGTCAAAATGGCTTGGATAAAATTTTGGGTCTTGGGTCATAATTGGGGTTTAGGGTTGAATTAGGGTTCTGAAATAAAAATAAGGTTAGAATCAGTGGTTTCTGTTTTGAAAATCTGTAGTTTGAAATAGGTTTTGAGATAAAAATTGGGTTTCGATTTAAAATTAGGTTTCGGTCAAAATTAGGGTTCCTGGTCATATTTAGGTCAAAATTAGGGTTTAGGGTGAAATAATGTCGAGTTTATAATAGGGTCTAAAAATAGGGTTAAAATTACTATTTCGGGTAAAATTAGGGTTTAGGTTAAAATTAGGGTTGGGGTCAAAATTATGGTTTCTGGTTGTAGATTAGTTTAGGGTCAAAAATTAGGTTCGAATTAGGTTCTGGGTCAAAATTTAGGGTCTGCGGTCAAATTTAGTGTTTAGGTCAACATTAGGGTTTAGGTTAAATTAGGTTTTGGTGACAAATTAGGTTATGGTTCAAAATTTAGGTTTAGGTCAAAATTAGTGTTTAGTGGTAAAATTAGGTTTTGGATCAAAATTAGGTTTTTGGGGGAATTTTAAAGGAGAATTTAGGGTTTAGGATCCAATTAGGTGTTGAGTTAAAATATGGTTTTGCAAAAAATAAGGTTAAATAGTTTTGGGTTTAAATTAGGTATTGGTCAAAATTAGAGATTTGGTTTAAAATTTGACTTAGGGTGGAAAAATTGGGTTTAGGAATAAAATTAGGTTTAGGATTTGAAATTGGTTTTGGAGTTTAATCTAGGTTTAGTAATGAAATTAGTATTTCTAGGAGGTTAAAATCTGATTTTGGGTTTTCGTGTTAAAATTAGTTTTTTGGGTTATAACTTGGGTTTAGGGTTTGAAATTGGGTTTAGGATTTGAATTTGGGTTTTTAGTTAAAACTAAGAATTAGGTTTTGGTTTAAAATTAGGGTTTCTAGTCAAAATTTGGTTTTAGGTCGATTTAGGTTTAGGGTCAAAATTAGCGGTAAAACAAGGATTGGGGTTTGTAAATTAGGCCTGGTAACTTTGGGTTTAGGTTAAAATTATGGTTTAGGGTTTGAATTCTTTTGAGTTTTAAATATCATGTCAAATAGGGTCAAAAAAGGTATCAAAATTTTGGCTGGGTCCAAATTGGGTTTTGGTCAAAAGTATTTTTGATATAAAATTAGGTTTCGGGTTTGAATTTGGGTTTGTGTTAAAAATATGGTTAGAATTAGGTTTTTGGTTTAAAATTTGGTTTGGGTCAATATTAGGGTTCTGGTCGATTTAGGTTTATGGTCAAATTAGGTTTAGGTCTGAAATTGGTTTGAGTTTAAATTGGGGCTTGGATAAAAAATAGGTTAGAATTAGATCTAATCAACATTAGGGTTTGGGTTAAAATTAGGTTTTTAAGTCAAAATCTGGTTATGATCAAATTTGTTTAGGTTCAATTAGGTTTAGGTTTAAAATAGGGTTGGGTAAAAATTAGGTTTGTCAAAATCTTGGTTTGGTTAAAAATTTGGGTTTAGGGTTTGAATTAGGATTTTAGTTAAAAATAGAGTTTAGAAAAAGGTTAGAATTAGGGTTTTTGGTTAAAATTAGGTCTGGGGTCAAACTTTGGGTTTAGTGGTAAAATTATGATTCAGTATGGAAATTTGGTTTTAGTGTTAAACATCAATAAATCAATAAATAAGTATTTGGATAAAATTTTGGGTTTCAATGGGTTTAGGGTCTGAACGAGGGTTTGGAGTTAAAAATAAGGTCAGAATTAAGGTTTATGTTTGAATCGGGTCTTGATTATTAGGTTTTGAGATAAAAACTGGCTCGATTAAAATTAGGTTTTGGTCAAAATAGGGTTCTTTTCAATTTAGTAATGAAATTAAGGTTTAGGGTTTAAATAGGTTTAGAGTTTAAAATAGGTTTGGGTAAAATAGGTTAAAATGACTTGGGTCAAAATTAGGGCTTTGTTAAATTGGGGTTTTGGGTAAAATTATGGCTTAGGTGAGATTAGGTTTTCAAAAAATAAGGTTAAATTTAGGTTTGGGTAAAATTTAGGTTTGGTCAAATTTAGGGTTTAAATAACATAAGGATTAAATTAGATTTAGGTTTAGAAAAAATAGGTTTGGAAATTTGTTTGGTCAAAATTAGGTTTGAGTTAAAATTAGGGTTTGGATCAAAATTAGGGTGCTATCAAATTTTTTTAGGTCAAAATTAAGGTTTTAAGGTTATTAGGTTTAGAAATTTAAAAATATGGTTTCTGGCAAAAAAAAATTTAGAACAAGTTTTGGGTTTAAATTAGGTTTGTCAAAACTAGAGATTTGGTTTAAAAAAATTAGGTTTTTGGTGAAAATTTGGGTTTAGGGAATCAAAGGGATTAGGATCTGAATTAGGTTTTGAGGTTAATGTTAAGGTTTGTATCAAATTTTAGTGGGGTTAAAATTGATATCGGGTTTTTGTGTCAAAATTAGGTTTTTGGGCCTAACTTTGTGTTTAGGGATTTGAACCAGTTTAGGTTTGAATTTAGGTTTTAGTTAAAATATAGATTAGGTTTTGGTAAAAATTAGGTTCGGAAAATTAGGTTCTACTTAGGGTTTACGGTCAAAATTGTGTTGGGGGTAAAATTGGGTTTGGGCCGGGTCAAAATTAGTTTTTGGTGAACTTTGGTTTAGGTTAAAATTAGGTTTAGCAGAATCATTGAGTTTTAAATATCGGGTCCAAACCGGTCAAAAAGTGGCACGGGTAAAATTTTGGGTTCAGGTCAAAATTTGGTTTTGAACAAAATTAGGTTTAGATTTGAATTTGGGTTTAGCAATTAGGTTAATTAGGGTTTTGTTTAAATTAGGTTTCTGTCAAATTAGGGTTCCAGGTCGATTTATGGTTTATAGGTTAAAATTAGGTTTAGGTTTGAAATTGGGTTTAGAGTTTAAATTGGGTTTCTGGGTCAAAAAAAAGTTAGAATTAGATCAGGTCAACATTAGGTTTTTAAAATTGGTTTTGTTAAAATTGGTTTATGATTAAAATTATGATTTAGGGTTGAATTAGGTTTTGCGTTAAATAGAGATTCATCAAAATTAGGCTTGGGGTCAAAATTTGGTTTGGGTCAAATCTGGGTTTCAAATTCTTGGTTTAGGTTCAACTAGGACTTGAAGGTACAGGGTTTGGGTTAAAAAAGGTTAGAATTAGGTTTTTGGGTTAAAATTAGGTTTGGGCTAAACTGGGGTTTAGTCAAAATTATGGTTCTGTGGTTTGAAATTTGATTTTGAGTTTTAAACATCAACATAATACTTTGACAAAATTCTGGGGTTTCAACAGCACTTGGGGGTTGAATTAGGATTTTATTAAAAATAAGGCAACTAGTGGTTTATGTTTGAAACAGTTCATGGTAAATAGGTTCTGAGATAAAAATTGGGTTCTGATTTAAAATTAGGGTTCGGGTAAAATTAGGTTCCGGTCATATTTAGGGTAAAATTAGGGTTTAGGTATGAAAAATGTTGATTTATAATAGGTTGAGTAAAAAAATAGGTTAAAATTACTGGCTTCGGTAAATTAATTGCAAAATTGGTTCTAACAAAATTATGGCTTTGGTTGTAGATTAAAGTTCTTGGGTCAAAAAATAAGGTTAGAATTAGGGGGTTAAAAATTTAGGTTTGGTCAAATATTAGTGGTTAGGGTCACATTAGTGGATTAGGTTAGATTAGTTTGGGTGACAAAATTAGGTTATGGTTCAAATTAGTTTAGGTCCAAATTAGGTTTTGGTTAAAATTAGGGTTTGGATCAAATTAGGTTTTGGTTAAATTTTGGTTTTAGGGATCAAAATTAGGTTTAGGTCTAATTAGGTTTTTGAAAGGTAAAAATATGGTTTGTTAAAAATTTAGAAATGGTGGTTTTGGTTTAAATTAGGTTTGGTCAAAATTAGGTTGGTAAAATTGGGTCTGGAAAATTAGGTTTAGGAATAAAATTAGGTTTAGGATTTGAATTAGGTTTTGAGTTAATATGTGGTTTAGGTCATTAGGTCGAAATTTGGATTTGGGTTATATGTAAAATTAGGTTTTGGGTTTAGGGGTCAAAATTAGGGTTTAGGGTTTGAAATTGAGTTTGGGTCCTTGGTCGGGGGGTTTTTTGTCCTCTTTGTGTCTTGGTTTTGATAAAATTAGGGGTGTAGGGTTTAATTTAGTTAAAAATAGGTTAGAATTAGGTTTTGTTTAAAATTAGGTGTGGTCAAAATTAGGGTTCTAGGTCGATTTAAGGTTTATGGTCAAAATTAGGTTTAGGATTTGAAATTTGGTTTTGAGTTTAAATTGGGGTTTGGGTAAAAATAGAGTTAGAACTAGGATCGGTCAACATTAGGCTTTGAGTTAAAATTAGGTTTTAAGTTAAAAATCGGTATGATTAAAATTAGGTTTGGGGTTAAATTAGGTTTTATTAAAAATGGTTGGGGTCAAAACTTAGGTTTGGTCAAAAATTTGACTGTTTGGGTTAAAATTTGGTTTAGGGTTAATTAGGGTTTTGAGTTAAAAATAGGTTTTTGGGAAAAAAAGGTTGAATTAGGTTTTGGGTTAAAAATTAGGTTCATACAAACTTGAGTTTGTGAAAATTATGGTCCATGGTCTGAAATCTGGCTCTGAGTTTTAAAACGTAACAAAATAAGTGCTGGATAAAATTTGGGTTTCAATCACTTTGGGTTTAGGGTTTGAATTAGGTTTTGAGTTAAAAATAAGGTTAGAATTAGTACTTATGTTTTGAAATAGGTCTGTGGTTTAAATAGGGATTTGAGATAAAAATTGGGTTTTGATTTAAAATTAGGTTCCGTGTCAAAATTAGGGGGTGGTCATATTTATTCAAAATTAGTTTTAGGTATGAAATAATGCGGAGTTTATAATGGTATTAAAAAAAATGGTTAAAATTACTTCTTAGTCAAAATTAGCTTTGGGTTAAAATTAGGTTTTAAGTAAAATTATGGTTTTTGTCAGATTAGGGTTTGGGTAAAATAAGGTTGAATTAGGGCTTTGGGTCAAAATTTAGGGTTTGTGGTCAAATTTAGTGTTTATGGTCAACATTAGGGATCAGGTTAGATTAGGTTTGTCAGACAAAATTATGGTTATTGTCTAAATTTAGGGTTAGGGTCCAAATTAGGTTTGGTAACTTGGGTTTTGGATTAAAATTAGGTTTGGGTCAAATTTTGGATTTAGGATCAAAATTAGGTTTGGGTGTGAATTAGGGTTTGAGTTAAAAATATGGTTTTGGGCAAAAATAAAGTTGAATAGTTTTGGGTTTAAATTAGGGTTTCGGGTCAAAATTAGAGATTGGTTTAAAATCGGGAAGTTTGGGTGAAAATTGGGTTTAGAATAAAATTAGGTTTAAGATTTGAATTAGGTTTTGAGTTTAATATAGGATTGGTCAAAATTAGGCTTGTGGAGTTAAAATTTGACTTAAGTTGTCAAATTAGGTTTTTGGTCTAACTTGGGGTTTAGGTTTGAAATTGGGTTTAGGGTTTGAATTGGGGTTTTAGTTAAAAATAGGTTAGATTAGGCTTTTGGTTTAAAATTATAGTTGTGTCAAAATTAGGGTTCTATGTCGATTTAGGTTTAGGATCAAAATTAGGGTGTGGGGTAAAATTGGGTTTTGGGCTTGGGTCAAAATTAGGTTTTCGGGCCTAACTTTGGGTTTAGGGTTAAAATTAGGTTTTGGTTAGAAATCGGGTTTGAGTATAAATATGGGTCCAAATCGGGTCAAAAAAGTGGCATTGGGTAAATTTGGTCTGGTCCAAACGGGGTTCCAGAAAAGTTCGGTTTTGGTCAAATTAGGTTTAGGTTTGAATTTGGGTTTGAAATAAAAATAGGTTAGGAATTAGGTTTTTGTTTAAAATTAGGTTTCGGTCAAAATTAGGTTCTAGGTCAGATTTGGTATATGGTCAAAATTGTGTTTAGGGTTTGAATGGGCTTTGAGTTCAAATCGGGGTTGTCAAAAACAGGTTAGAATTAGACAGGTCAACATTGGGCTTGTTAAAATTGGTTTTTTGGTTAAAATTCAGATTATGATCAAAATTAGATTTAGGCTGAATTAGGATTTTATGTTTAAAATAGGGCTCAAAATTAGGTTTGGGGAAATTTGGTGGTCAAATTTGGGTTTTGGGTCAAAACTTTGGTTTAGGTTCGAATTAGGGTTTGAAAAAAATATTTAGTTAAAAAGGTTAGATTAGGTTTGGGTTAAAATTAGGTTTCTGTGTCAAACTTGGTTTAGTGGTCAAAATTATGGTTCAGGTTTGAAATTTGGTTTTGAGTTTTAAATGATCAAAATAAATGGCTTTATAGGGTTTTGGGGATAATTTCAGTTTAGGGTTTGAATTAGATTCTGAAAGAAATATGTTAGATTAGGGTTAGGGTGTTTGAAATAGATTTGAGATAAAAATTGGGTTTTATTTAAAATTAGGTTTGTGTCAAAATTAGGTTCGGTCAACTTAGGGTCAAAATTAGGTTTAGGGTACGAAATGCTGGTTGATAATAGTGGTCTGGGTAAAAAAATTATTAAAATTACTCTTTCGTGGTCAAAATTAGGGCTTGGTTAAAATTAGGGTTTGGTCAAAATTATTTTTGCTAGAGATTAGGATTTGTGTAAAAAATAAGGTTAGAATTAGGTCTGTCAATTTAGTTTTCAAATTTAGTGCTTAGGGTCAACATTGGGATTAGGTTAGGTTCAGTGACAAAATTAGGGGGTTATGGTTCAAATTTAGGGGTTTAGGTCCAAATTAGGTTTTAGGTTAAAATTAGGTTTTGGATCAAAATTAGGTTTTTGTAAATTTGGGTTTAGGATTAAAATTAGGTTTATGGTTCAATTAGGTTTGAGTAAGATAGGGTCAAAAAAGGTTAGAATAGCTTTGGGTTAAAATTAGGTTCTGTCAAAATTAGAGATTTGGTTTAAAATTAGGGTTTATGAAAATTGGGTTTAGGAACAAAATTAGGGTTTAGGATCTGAATTAGGTTTTTGAGTTTAATATAGTATTTAGTGGAAATTAGGGCTTGGGGGTTAAAATTTGGATCGGGTTTCTGTCAAAATTAGGTTTTGGCATAACTGGTTTAGGGTCAAAATTAGGGGTTTAGGGTTTGAAATTGGGTTTAGGTTTGAATTTGGGTTTTTAGTTAAAAATAGGGGTGATTAGGTTTTGGTTTAAAATTAGGTTTCGGGTCAAAATTAGGTTCTCGATTTAGGGTCAGGTCAAAATTAGGCTATGGGGGTAAAATTGGCTTTGGGGCTGGTCAAAATTAGGTTTTGGGCCTAACTTGGGTTTGGGGTTAAAATTAGGGTTTAGGTTCAAATAGGTTTTAGTTTTAAATATCGGGTCCAAATGGGTCAAAAAAGGTATGGGTAAAATTGGGTTTCTCCAAATAGGTTTTAGGTCAAAGTCGGGTTTTTGTCAAAATTAGGTTTAGGTTTGAATTTGGGTTTTGATTAGAAATAATAGGGAATTAGGGGTTTTGGTTTAAAATTAGGTTTGTCAAAATGGGGTTCTAGGTTGATTTAGGTTTATGGTCAAAATTAGTTTAGGTTGAAATTGGGTTTTGAGTTTAAATTGGGGTTTGACAAAAATAAGATAGAATTAGGATGGTAACAACACAGTATTTCAAGGTGTAAAATTGTTTTTAATTAAACGGGTTTAAAGATCAAATTAGGTTTTGGTTCAATTTGGTCATGCTTACAATGGTTCGGTAAAATTAGGCTTGGTAAAATTTGGGTTTTATGTAAAATCATTGGTCAAAAATTTAGTTTAGGTTTAATTAGGTTTCGAGTTAAAATACATTTGAGGTAAAAAGGTTAGAATTAGGGTTTTGGGTTAAAATTAGGTTTATCTAAACTTTGGTTTAGGGTCAAAATTATGGTCCTGGGTGAAATTTGGTTTTATTTTAAATATCAAATTTTAATTTGTCAAAATAAGTGGCTTTGGATAAAATTCTTGGGTTTGGGTCATAATTTGGGTTTAGGGTTTGAATTAGGTTTGATTAAAAAATAAGGTTAGATTAGGTTTATGTTTGAAATGGTTTGAGATAAAAATTGCCTCGATTTAAAATTAGGTTTCAGTCAAAAATTAGGTTCCCGGTCACATTTGTGTGGTCAAATTGGGGTTTAGTGTATGAAATAATGTCGAGTTTATAATGTAGGTCTGGGTAAAAAAATTAGGTTTAAAATTAAGGCTTGTCAAAAATTATGGCTTGGGGGTTAAAATTAGGCTTTTGGGTCAAAAATTATGGTTTTTGTTGTAGATTAGGCTTTGGGTCAAAATAAGTGGCTAATTAGGGTTTTCAATGTAATTTAGGGCTTAAATAACTAGGGCAAGCTCAGTGGTCAACAGTGGGATCAGGTTAGATTGGTGGCTCTGGGTGACAAAATTAGGTTGGGTCAAATTAGGGGTTAGGAATTAGGTTTGGTTAAAATTAGGTTTAGGATCAAATTAGGTAATGGAATTTAGGACTGGATGAAAAATTAGGGTTTAGGTCTAATTAGGATTTTGAGCTAAAAATGGTTTTGGTGAAAAAAATAAGGTTAGAATTAGGTTTGGGTAAAAATTAGGTTTGTGTCAAATTAGGGTTGGGGTTTAAATATTGTATTTGGGTGAAAATTGGGTTTAAAGAATAAAATTAGGGTTTAGGTGTAAAATTAGGTCTTATTTAATTAGGTTGGAACAAAATTAGCTCGGGTTAGAACTTGGATTTTGGGCAAAAAAATTAGGCTTGGAATAACTTGGTAGAGGTCAAAACTAGGTTCATTGTTCCAGAATGTGTCAGTAAATTAAGGTTTTAGAAAAATGTTAACTAGGGTCGGCAAAATTATATTCGTGTCAAAATTAGGTCATCATTTAGGTTTGTTGAAAAATTAGGGCTTAGGGGAAAATTGGTATGGGCTAGTCAAAATTATGTTTTGGGTCAACGCCTAGATTGGTTCAAACTAGGGTTTATTTCAAAATGGTTCAGTTAAATAGGGCCAAAGCC
The DNA here is from genome assembly GCA_030762895.1 of Sophora flavescens. Taxonomy (NCBI): domain Eukaryota; kingdom Viridiplantae; phylum Streptophyta; class Magnoliopsida; order Fabales; family Fabaceae; genus Sophora; species Sophora flavescens. Next base: position 23,559 of record JAUPTC010001486.1, read on the forward strand.
TAAAACAGGGGACTGGGCAACATTGGGTCCGGACAAAAATGGGTCTAGGTGGAAATTAGGTTTTGTCAAAATTAGGGTTTAGGGTCAAAATTGGTTAAGAAAAAATAGTGGTGAATTAGATTTTGGGTAAAAACTGGGTTTCAAAAAATTAGGGTTCTAGTCATTTAGGCTTATCAAAATCAATGGTTTAGAAATTTGTCTTGAGTTGAACATGGCTAGGGAACTAGGTCATCTGGGGTAAAACAGGGTTCCTAATCAAAATGTGGTCTTTAAAATCTAGGTTTAGTAAAACTATGGCTTAGGTTCAAATAGGTTTGAGATTAAAGAGGGGTTCAGAACCAAGGCTTAACAACGTTTGGGAAAAAATCTGGTTTAGGCCGAACTAGGGCTTCAAGAAACCCAGGTTCCTGCAAAACTAGGGTTTCAAGTTAACAAGGTTGAGTGGCAAATTAGGGTTTGGTCAAAATTAGGTAATCAGGGGTTTAAACCCATTTTGAGTAAAATAGTCCAGTCAAAATCAGGGTCAAAAGCTTTGGATAGAATCATGGTCTAACTTTGATTTAGGGCTAGTAAATTAGGTTCTAAAAATAAAATTAGGGCTGAATTAGTTTTGGTTATGAAATTAGGTTCCAAATAGGCTTCGCCTAAAAAAGGGTTCTATGAAATTTATGTCTTGGGTCAAAATTAGGTTTAGGGTAATATTTAGTGAAAAATAGGCTGAAGGTAAAATAATGTTGAATTGGGTCTGGATAAAAAAATAGGGTTCAAAATTATGGTTTGGGGTCAAAAACTAGGTCTAACAAAATTAGGATCGGCTGCAACCCGCTAGAGTTAAAAATAGGGGTCTTTAATGAAAAGAATAGAATTAGGGTTTGGGGTTAAAAACTAGGGCTTCAACAAAATTAGGGCTAAGGTCCAAATAGATTTCAACACAAAATTGCCACATTAGAACTACTGCCTTCTGGTAACATTAGGGCTCCACCAAAAATTAGGGTCTTGGGTGAAATCGAGGGTCTTATCAAACAGTGGCCCAACAAACAGGGCCCAACGGCACAGGGCTTCAGAATCA
>JAUPTC010001487.1:0-24619 GCA_030762895.1 Sophora flavescens
GAAAGTGGTAATAGATTACAGGAGTTCTGGTAATTCAATTACGAGCTGTTCTTTTATCAGAAAAATGATATTTTTCAATCTAAAGAACATTCTAACACTTATGAAAACATTTTTACAATTCTTTGAAAAACCTTAAGCCCATTTTCAATTTTAAAAACAAATTTTAATTAATTCAATTTTAATAGCCAATCCTACACTTGAATCTTACAAATAATCCTAAGACCAAACTTAAGCCATATACCCTTGAAGTTCTTCTCTTGGTCTTGGATGATCTTGCCTTGATCTTGCACTTTCATTATCTCAATCAATTGTTTTACTTTTGTTGCTCATTATCAAAATTAATTTCCTGAAAGTACATTGCATCCACATTCTCCCCATTTTTGATGATGACAAAACAATATTGAGATTTTTGAAAAACTTAGGTGGGAGGTTAGTCACGAACATCATATAAAATATAATCAGAGTTGTAAGCGCATATGAGAGGCATGAAGCGTAAAAACTCCCCCTTACTAAGTGCATATATCAACGGGGTTTAGAAAATAAATTTAACATTTATAGCTCCTCCTTACTTAGTGCCATATAATAAGGATATGAAAATTAATTTCAATGATACAAGAAATGCCATTTAAGTCACTTTGAATTCAAAGTGTTTTCAAGTTCAAGTGCATTGAGAAAATGGCATAACTATATTTTTCCAAACATGCAAATATATCCATTCAACCATATCCATTTTCCAAGCAGACCCATCCCCCATACATCTCCCCCTTTTTGTAATTATCAAAAAAATGGTTTTCAATATTTAGCAATAACCACAGTCATCCACATTGTTTAGCATAAAGTGGTCATACAAAGTGATTCATTCACCAAGTAAACTTAAATCACCAAGAATCAATGTGTAATAATATTTGTCAATTTATGCCAATGGTCCTACTTTTCTCTCCCCTTTTTTGTCATAATAAAAAAATGTAATAGGGCAAAGAGAATCCAATAGATCTAGTAAGGCTATAGCATCCACATTTAGTGATCAATCATCAAAGATGCAAGCATTATAAGTGCATTTCAAGTGGATTCGCAAAATTCCAAATAATTATCATATTTGTCCAAAATCCAACATATGACAATATATGCACAATAAATGTCAATTCATGAACAATGGTTGGTTATCCATCAATCAAAATAGCATTCATGCCATTTGTTTAATAATTTATTCAATTATGAATCAACACATCACAATGGCAATCAAATATGCCAACAATGTCAACAAAGTAATGCAACAAGATGTAAACTCTATCATACATGAGCCATTAATAAGGATCTTAAGAATTCATAGTCTTCACTAATAGGATGAATAGAAACACTAACCTTTCTCCATGCTTAAATGTTAATACTTCTTTGTTTGAACTTCAATCAACAATGGAAACTCTTCTATCCCTTTCTTTTCTCTTTATGCCTCTAACTTTGATGGAAATTAGGAGACTTTCTTTCTAGGCAGAGATAGGGAAATGTTTCATTTCCTTCCTTTTATAATTGCTTCCATCAATAAATACATCATTTCATTCATAAGACTCATTCCCAAGAGTCATAACCATTCATTCAAATGTCAAACAATATGTCCTTTCATTCAAATATTAAACCACCACTAATATTTGTCACACACGAGACACTAATTCTTACATTCTCCCACTTGGCTCATGTGACAAAATACAACTTCATGGTTTAATAAGAATCAATCATAACACGCATAAGTAAGGACAAATGTTTCATACATTTGTTACATCATAAGTCATATTTTAGAATAAGAACTAATAAGAGTCATGACGGTCATATATCCCTATTTTGACATAGTTCCTTCTATGTACTACTATATTAGTCTTCTTCCTAATATGACACTTTCATGGGAAATGCATAATATGTCTAACAATAATGTCATTTTAAAGACATTCATATTTTTCAACATCATCATTCATAATTGTGCACACATAAGTCTGAAAACAAAAATTTCAGAAACTTATACATTAATAAGCTTAGAGTGTCATACATACATCATTAATGAATTAAAAACATAATTTAACATTCGCTAGCAGACATAATGCCCATTCTTTCAACATGACCAGTAAATGCTTTGGGCGGTAACCATTTTGTTAAAAGGTCGGCAATCATAAGTTCAGTGCTAATATGATCAATTGACACTCTTTGTTTCTGAACTTCTTCTTTAACGGCAAAGTGCTTTATTTCCATATGCTTAGCACCCTTAGAGTACTTATCGTTTTTCGAAAAGAAGACAGCTGCAAAATTATCACAATAAATTTTCAGCGGCCTGGCAATACTGTCGACTATTCCAAGTCCTGAAATGAAGTTCCGCGGCCAATTAGCCCGAATAGTGGCCTCAAAGCATGCCACAAATTCAGTCTCCATAGTGGATGCAGCAATGACCGACTGCTTCGCACTCTTCCATGATATTGCTCCTCCGGCTAAAAGATATACGTAACCAAAAGTGGACTTTCTTGTATCCACACATCCGGCAAAGTCTGAATCTGAATATCCAACCACCTCAAGATGATTAGATCTCCTATAAGTAAGCATGTAGCCCTTCGTTCCTTTCAAGTATCTTAGAACTTTCTTTGTAGCTTTCCAGTGGTCCATTCCTGGATTACTCTGGTATCTACCCAGTATTCCAACTGCAAAATTTATATCTGGTCTCGTGCATGTCTGAGCATACATCAAACTCCCAACAACAGAATCATAAGGAATATTTTCCATCTGTTTCCGTTCCAAATCATTCTTTGGACATTGCATGAGACTAAACTTGTCTCATTTATGAATTGGAACAGGAGATGCTAAGCACTTGTCCATCCTAAATCTCTCTAAAACTTTATTAATATATGCTTTTTGAGACAAACCCAACAATCCAAGTGATCTATTCCGGAATATTTCTATTCCGATCACATAGCTTGCCCCACCCATATCCTTCATTTCAAAATTGTTAGAGAGAAAGTTCTTGGTCTCACTTAACAGACCAAGATCATTAGTTGCAAGCAAGACATCACCAACATACAGGATCAGAAATATAAACTTACTCCCACTGATCTTCAGATATATACACCAGTCAACAATGTTTTCCTTAAATCAAAAAGAAACAACAATATCATTGAACTTAAGATACCATTGTCGGGAAGCTTGTTTAAGTCCGTATATTGATCTCTTAAGTTTACATACCATATGTTCCTTTCCTTTCTCTATGAATCCCATTGGTTGATTCATATAAACATCTTCCTCTAAGTTCCCATTTAGAAAGGTAGTTTTCACATCCATTTGATGTAACTCTAAATCATAATGAGCTACCAATGCCATGATAATTATGAAAGAAACTTTCTTGGAAACTGGTGAAAACGTTTCTTTGTAATCAATGCCATCTTTCTGGGTAAAACCTTTAGCAACAAGTCTGGCCTTGTAACGTTCAAGGTTACCATGAGAGTCACGCTTAGTCTTAAAGACCCATTTACACCCAACTCTCTTGCAACCTTCAAGCAATTCTACGCGGTCCCAAACATCATTATGTTCCATGGATTTAAGCTCATCTTTCATGGTATCTAACCATTTATCAGCATTATCACCATTCATGGCTTGTGGAAACGAAACTGGATCATCATCAATTCCTAAGTCATTTTCTGACTCTTGTAGATATACCACATAATCATTCGGTATACCAGATCTTCTTTCTCTTTGGGATCTTCTTAATGCTATTTCTTGTGGTTGTTCTATTATAGGTTCATTGTCAACCTCCGGAACATTAATTTGATGTTCTTATTGATTATTATACGGTTCAACAATTTGAGGAACAACAACTTGAGCAGTAGGAACATAAGTCAAAGGAACTTGTATTCTTACTTCATTAATCTCCACATTTCGTGAAGCTTCACTCCCACTGGTTTCACCATTCTCAATGAACCTAGCATTCCCAATTTCAACAATTCTTGTACTATGGGTAGGACAATAAAATCTAAACCCCTTAGACTTTTCTGGATAATCAATGAAATATCCACTAATTGTTCTTGCATCTAGTTTCTTTTCCTGTGGATTATAAATCCTTATTTCTACCTGGCAACCCCAAACATGCGGGTGCCTTAAACCAGGTTTCCTTCACGTCCCACAGTTCAAAAGGTGTCTTTGGAACTGCCTTACTAGGAACCCTGTTCAACAAATACATGGCAGTTTTTAAGGCATACATCCACAATGATAAGGGTAAAGATGCATTACTTAACATACTCCTAACCATATCCATTAAGGTTCGGTTACGCCTTTCCGATACACTATTTTGTGTGGTGTACCTGGCATTGTGTATTGAGCACATATGTCACACTTTTCAAGGAATTTAGTAAACGGACCAGGGTGTTGTCCATTTTCATCATACCTTCCGTAATACTCACCACCTCTATCAGACCTTATGATTTTCACCTTTTTGTCCAATTACCTTTCAACTTCATTTACATAAATTTCTAAGGCATTCACCGCTTGAGACTTCTCATGCAATAAATAGACATATCCATAACGTGAAAAATCATCAATAAAGGTGATAAATTATTTTTCCTTACCGAAATAATTAACATCAAAAGGTCCACATATATCGGTGTGAACTTATCTCACAAAGCTGAGTGCTTCTTGTGTCGCCTTTCTTTGTGTGTTTTGTTTGCTTTCCTATAATACAATCCACACAAATATTAAGGTCGGTAAAATCCAGATCTGGAAGGACTTCATTATTTATAAGTCTTACCATTATTTCCTTGGAAATATGACCCAAACACTTAAACCACAAATAAGTAGAACGTTCATTCACTAAACCACGTTTAGTGCCAACATTGTGATGCAAGGTCATAAGTGTTTCAGCATATAGATTATCAAGATTCAATCTATATAAACCATCAATAAGTATACAGATCCAATCATAAAGGTATGCTTATACAAACTGAAACATCCATTACCAAATTTAAAGGAGTATCCAGCAACATCAAGTTTAGACAAAGAAACTAAATTCCTAGAAATATTAGGTACATACAAAGTTTCAAATAAATCTAAATGATGTCAGTGTCAAGGATCAAGCGATAAGTCCCGATAGCTTCCACTGGAACTTTCACTCTATTCCCCATGAATACAAACTTCTCATTTGGGCTTATGGTTTGGATCGTAAGAAATCCTTGTATCATATTAGAAACATGAGTCGTACATCCAGAATCAATCCACCAAGTATTATGAGGAACATCAGTTAAATTTGACTCGAAACATACATAAGCATTAAGCTCACCAACAAGAGTGTCCATTCAACACATTAATTCAAGCATTGCACAAAGATTACAACAAATAAATGATTTAGCAATATAGTTTGTAAACAAAACTCATTTTACTATATTCACACTCTCCAAATTGCATCACTCAATAGGATATTCCATAACAAGACAACATATTATTGCATTCAACATTACATCCACATTTTATAGCATTCAAGAGCAACACTAACATAGCACAATTATAAGATATCAAAAGATAGGCATTGCAATAAAATGTGGTCCAACATCCAATATGTGCAATCGAGTGATGATGCAACATAGAACATGCACATAGTGGCAAAGCCATAACATTTATCCCGCATTTAAATTTGTCAGTTCATCAAATTGCATAGTTATGCTATGGTTCATACATTCATTGAGGCACAATACCAACATTTTCATTTTAAACTACCACATTTAAGCATAATCCAAACATCACGAAAATGGTATGACAATATTATACCTAATGTAGTTCACATTTTAACATCCAATATGCATAGTCAAGCAACATCAACTCCAAGATATAGTAGCCACTAGACATTTCATTCACAATATCAATCCAAGTATGCAAGTTGACTCAATTTCCATTCACATTTGGTACCAATATGCACTTAAAATGGAAAGTTAAATGTGCATTTCATATTCATCCATTGTACAAACATATTGAATATGCATGTTAAACTAAGTCAAAGAGATTTGATATAATCTTTCATTGAGTGCCAAAATGGTATGTGAGCATATAGAGGCAAGGTGTAAAGTCAAAGTATAGACTAGTTAAAGTATTGTGAATTCGTGATACCATTTTCAAATGCGAGTAGTCAAATATTTAATATACAATAATTCAAGTCAAAACAACCAATGTGCTCAAGTTTTCATGAAATTCTTAGATACAAGTGCTAAAGGTAAGTCAATAATAAGTTTAACATCAAGTCCAAGTGTGCAAGTGCAATAATGACTTTTCAGACTTTTATGCACCAATATATTCATGTTTTGATTTTGACACATGGTACTAAGGGACATCAAACATGTTATTATGTTTGTACTTTTGAAAGAAGATTATGTTTTTCATTATTTTAATCAAGCATTATCTCACTTGAATATATGCATGCATTCACTATATGATTCATATTTCATCAAACAAACATATTTTACCAAACGTAAAATGTAGCAAGCTAGTATCATCTTAATAATCATGTTAAATGTATGGCTTCTTTCTAGCAATCTTAAGTTCAAGTTTTTACATGAAAACATTGTTTCTATTTGATTTTTCAGAATGCAATACACGTGCATACCTTCAACTAGCTATTTCCACACATAAGGACATGTAGGAAAGTTAGAGGTTTTTGTTACCTAGGTCTTGATGATTGGGAGGTAACTTTTCCATACTCATTTCTCCTTCTTTTGATGATCGATTTGCACATTTTCCATGTGAGGAGCTTTTGTTAATGAGTCGTCTCTTCTTTGACCATGATTTTCATTCTCGGTCCTTGGCCATATGGTTTCCTTGATTGTCTCATTCTAGTTTGACACAATTGTTCAAACTTTTGCTTTATTGAATGTGGCTTTGTTGACTATGAGACACTCCTTTCTTAAAACTGTCTCCTTTCCTTGACCACTTTGTCCAATGTTTTACAATTTTCCCTGCATATCATAAGTGGTAGAGAGACTTCTTGGTACCCATCTCAATTTAGGTCCTTAGTAGTTAGTGGTTAAACATCTAGTTCCTTTAAGCACCCCACTCAAGTTCATTTTTCTTAGCATGATCTTTTCTATAGAAGCACAAAAGAGAGATGTGACCATACTTTCCATATCAATTTCTTTTTGTGAAAATCAACATCAATATTCTTTGGCTTGTCATGAAAATTATAATTGCTAAGAATCACACTCAGATTTTCACGACTCATATCATTCTTATTCATTCTATCTCAAGTAGGGAAACAATTTCAACACGAGTATGATTTGATTTCTCCACTTGATATTCAAGGTTGATGCAATCTTACGAGGCATAGAATTTTTACAACACATGCTTTTCACCATTTAAAGTGACATAATCATCCTTTAACATCTTAAAATGAAATGGATGAAACATTTTGCAAGTAGTTTGAATTGATCATTCTCTAAACCCACTATCTCATCATACTATGTATGCATTTGTGATTCGATTTTCATATAATTGAGTTTAGTACTATTTGTCTCCAAGTTTGTTTGAGCCATGTCATATTCCTATGATAATCATTTAAATTTCCCCTTTTTGTAGAATGATTTGTTCATGGCCTTAATATTTTGATTTATGATTATCTACTGTGGATTTCACAAGACATGGATTTTTGACAACTTTAAGTGCTACAAGTCCTTTCTATCTAGTCTAACACTTAAGATTCAATGATAGTTAAGCTCAAATTTGAACCATGTGAAATATTCATCATGACAAGCAAATCAATCCTCAATCACAAAGATGATTTTATATGATTTTTTTTTTGGACATATGCACAACTAGCAATCATGCTTTACATAACATAGACATATGGACAATTGCTAGCGAGGTATTTCTAAGCAGTGTGATTTAACTAAAGATGGTCTAATCATGTTTGCAACATTCAAATTTAAGTTTGTACAATAAACACATGAACATTTTATTTTCTTATTTATAAAAGGTAAGGATTTTGTTATCTTGATTCTTGAACTCACAATATTGTCCTTTCTTACCCACTGTCTCTTCTTGTGAAGATTGACCTTTGCAAATTTCATATTGTTCTTGCGAAAATCTTTCATCAAGGGACTTTTGTTTCTTTTGTCAATAATTACAATCTCGATTTTGGGAAGCGCTTTCCTTGACGAAGTCTCCTCTCTTTGACCAAATCGTCCATCCTTTTGCAATCTTTCCTGCATTAGAGATGGTAGAGGGGCTTTTTGGTACCCATTTCAACTTGGGTCCTTGGGGGTTTGTGAATGAGCATTTCTTAAGAACCCATGCCCATTTATTTCTCACATAATAATTTTTCCTATAATGGCACATATGAGAAATATGACCTTTACGATTACAATAATTGCAAATTATAGATGAAGGCTTGGTCTTTTTTAGATCATCATAAAAAAACTTTAACTTTTTAGATTGTTGACATTTCAAAATACTTTTATCAAAAACGTTGTTCGAATTTCCATGCAACATAGTGTTACTTCCCTTGTTACTAGCATTCACGGAATTAGAACAAGTAAATTTGTCAACTTTGTTATATCTAGAAGAAAATTCCTCGACTTGATTTTAAAAAATACAATTTTCACAAATAGTTGAGGTTTCACAATTTAAATAATTTTCCTCATAAAGAAAATTATGATCATCTTTCAAGTTCTCAATTCCAATTTCAATGGATGATATCTTTTCCAAGGAATTCAAGTTTTTCTTTTCTAAATTAATCAAGCCATCAAACACATCATCATATGTATTTTGTAATCTATCATACAAATGACTATCAACATTAGCATTATTTACCTCAAAGTCCTTTTGAACCATGTGGGTTGTTGACTGTACATAGGAATGATCTTTCTCCTCATTTTAGTTCATCAATGCTTCAAGAGGTTGTTCCTTTTCTTCTTCAACTCGAACATTATCATTGTCAAGAAGAGTTGTGTTTCTTCCATCACATTGGGCATCTACTTGAGGGCAATTTTCAAGACATGTTTCCCTCAATGACTTTTGCTCTTCTTCCTTTTTATTTATACTTTCATCCACAAAATCATTGTTAGCAAGATAAGTAGCATCAAGTATATTCATTATATCCTTCGCACAAGAGCAATCCTTAATTCTAGCATATGCATCATCATTCAAACTATTTCTCAAAATTTGCATCGCTTTAATATTTAAGGAAAAACAATTTTTATCAAATTCGTTCCATTGTGATTTGGGTTTGGAAATAAAACCATTTAGCACAATATCCCACAAATCAAAATCTATTGCTTCCATAAAAATTTCTATTCTAGCTCTCCAATAAACAAAATCCACACCATCAAAATATGGTGGTTTATAGAAATCACCAAAACTCATTTTTTTTAAATAAATAAATAAAAGGAGGCTTTTAAGGTTACCGGGAAAAAAGATCTTTTACTCTAAGCTGTTAAACTTCTAACCGAAGGCGAAGCTTTGATACCACTTGTTGGTCGTAGCAACCATAACCCAAGGGGGGGAGGAAAATTGGGTTTATAAAATTTTCGTCCCGTTTTTGTGACCTAGACTAATTTTTGAGAAATTGTAAAATGATAAAGGAAGAGGAAATCACACAATCAATTTATATTGGTTCAATCACTCCCTTGAGTTGCCTACATTCAGTCCCCACAATATATTTGTGAGTATTTTCCACTAATAATCAATTCAAACTTTACAACACTTAGAGCACTCTCCACTCGGATACACCACCTCGTGCAAGAGCCTCAATACTACTCACCAAAGGGATACCCCACCCATTGGACTTAAGTATACCTCACCCCAAGATTTTCTCTCAATACAAGAAGGATACCTCACCTTCTTCTTCTAAAGGATTCCCCACCCTTTTACAAGGAGCCCTATTCACTTGGGATACCTCACCCTTGTGCTAGAGTCTCCAAATCTACTCCAAGGGATACCTCGCCCTTGTTACAAATTAAACTAGAGAGATTCCTCACTCTCTTTAACCAATACATATCAAGCAATAAGTGATTACAAAGAAGAATACCTCAAAGGTTGAATCAATACAAGTTGAAGCACTATGACTCTTGTGTATGATTGGCTCAAATCTTGATTTCAAGAGTGAAAGATTGAATCTTGAAGTTAGAGATGTTGGGCAAGTGTTCTTTGGAGTGTTAACCTATGGTTTTTAAGGCTCTCATGAGTATTTATAGTGGGGTTTCAAAATATGACCGTTTTGAACAATTTGTCATGCATTTTCGCACGAAATCACTTTTTTCGCGACTAATAATCGATTGCGAAGTACGTGTCGATTCCCAGCTGTCGATTGAAATATCGAGCTTTCCAGAAAGTTGGTAATCGATTACAGAAGTCCGTAATCGATTACCCATACTTTTAAATATTGATTTTTTCGAAAGTGGTAATAGATTACGGGAGTTACGATAATTCAATTCGTGTTTGTTCTTTTATCGAAAAATGATATTTTTCAATCTAAAGAACATTCTAACACTTAAGAAAAACATTTTTCCAATTCTTTGAAAAATCGAAGCCCGTTTTCAATTTTTAAAATAATTTTTAATTAATTCAATTTTAATAGCCAATCCTACACTTGAATCTTACAAATAATCCTCGACCAAACTTAAGCTATATACCCTTGAAGTTCTTCTCTTGGTCTTGGATGATCTTTGCCTTGATCTTGCACTTTCATAATCTCAATCAATTGTTTTACTTTTGTTGCTCATCATCAAAATTTATTTCACGAAAAGTACATTGCATCCACTTGTTGTGGCAAAATCCTTTTTTCAGCTAAAAGGCAACAAAATCTTTATAAGATTGAACTGCCTCGATCTCTCGGATCAAAGTGTAACTTTGTCGATGTCTAAAGAGGATGAGAGATGGTTATGGCATAAGAAACTAGGACATACTAGTATGAATCTAATTTCTAAATTAAAAAAGAATAACCTTGTGAGAGGATTTCTGATATTAGTTTTAAGAAAGATGCCTTATGTGATGCATGTCAAAGAGGTAAGCAGAGATAAAATCAAGTTTCAAAACTAAACACCAAGTATGATTGAAGAAGTGTATGTTAAACAACCCCCTGGTTTTGAGGATCCTGATAAACCAGATCACGTTTTCAAACTTAAAAAGGCATTATATGGTTCAAACAAGCACCTTGAGCATGGTATGATAGGCTTAGTTCCTTTCTCATGCATAATGGTTTTTCTAGAGGACAAGTGGACACTACTCTGTTCAAGAAATGATCTAAAGATAACTTTATTATAGTTCAAATATATGTTGATGATATTATTTTTGGAGCAACTAATGAAAAGTTGTGCAAGGAATTTTCAAATCTAATGCAAGCTGAATTTGAGATGAGCATGATGGGAGAATTGATGTTCTTCCTTGGCTTACAATTCAAGCGAGACAAGTGATGGAATTTACATTCATCAACACAAGTATACCAAGGAAATACTCAAGAAATATAAAATGGAAAATGCTAAGCTCATGAAAACCCCTATGCAAACCAATGCAAAACTAAGCAAAGACGATGAAGGTAAAAGGTTGATCAAACGAGTCTCAGGTATGATCGGCTCTCACTACTTAACTTCAAGCAGACTGACATTCAATTTGAGTGTCCGTATGTGTGCTAGATTCCAATCTGATCCTAGAGAATCTCATCTTAAGGATTTTAAAAGAATATTTAGATATTTGCTTGGGACTACTAATCTTGGTTTCTTGTATTTAAGATCAAAAGAATACAGATTAGTGGGATATTGTGATCTCGTGATTTCTTGGAGGCAGAATGAAAGAAAAAGCACCGGTGGAGGATGTCACTCCATTGGAGCAAGCTTAGTCTCATGGTCAAGTAAGAGGGGAAACAGCTATTGCCTGTTTCACTTTGCGGCTGAATACATCTCACTGCTAGTTCTTTGCTCCTCAACTCTTATGGGTAAAACATCAACTTGAGGATTACTCTATTTATGAACATAACATATCTGTATGGTATGATAATTCCAGTGCTATATGCTTATCTAAAAATCCAATTCAGTATTCTAAGGCTAAGCATATTGAAATCAAACATCATTTTATTCGGGATTATGTTCAGAAAGGCATCTTTAATATTAAGTTTGTTAAAACTGAAAATCAACGGGCTGATATTTTCACTAAACCCTAGTAAGAAAGGTTTTTATTTATTAGAGATAATCTAAACATGCATTGCATTATTGAATGACATGTCGAGTGTTAACTCTGTCTGTGCTTTATCACACGCCTATGCTTACTGCTGACTCTACTAAGTCACTATGCTAGAACTCACGGTTTTGTCAATGGTTATTAATTAATTAATGTCATTCCCTTATTTGAATCTAATCTTGTGCACAATAGTTTATATATCTCAAACCATGTTTTCATTATGTCTTAAGTTGGTATTGTTGTTCCCCATACAAATCGTCTTTGTTTGATTTAAAAATTCTTTTTCACTCTCCTACCTTTATGTCTATAAAAGGCGGAGGATCGGAAAGGCTCAATCTTTACGCTTTCAAAATTCCAAAATCTCTTTGTCTTCTCATCTTTCAAACCCTCTTCTCTTTCAAACCCAGAGAACCGTCTTCTCTCAAAATGGCATCATCCAAGCGTCTCTCTACAAAGGAAATTGCTGAGAAATACAATATCAAGGTTACTGAGATAGAAAAGATTATTCCGGTAAGGATTGTTGATCTTCAAAAGATGAAGAAGCTAGGTATGAATGTCACTGAAGAGTTGGAGTACTCCAAGTGGACTTCTTTCTTCGACATCAAGGAGCTCGTTCACCCCAAACTACTTCAAACCTTCCGGAGAAATGCTGTGGTTGTGACCAACAGGCTCAACGGAACCAAGAGCTTTAAGGCTGAAATGGGGGATAGAACCCTTCTCTTCCCCATTAGCTCTTTGGAGCTTGTCTAAAGTGCCCGAGAATCGGAGTGACTTCACACCCAATGGAAATGAAGTGGGAGTTGACAATGTCAACATTGCCATCTATGGTGTTCCCAAACCTGTGAACCCTAAACCCATCAACATGGTGGCCAAGTGCATATTCCTGCACAAATTGATGTTGGAGTGCATGATGCCAAGGAAAGGCACACGAGACAGTGTGACCAAGATGGACAGATTTGTTTTATACCACTTGATCCACAAAATCACGGTGGACATCAACGACCTCGTACATATGTACATGGAGACTCATCAAGAGGACTAATGTGCAAACCTATCCTTATGGGATGTTGCTAACAAGGGTCTTTAGGAACAAGATGTTTGTTCCAGTGATGTTCATTTTGTGGACATGTCACTTTGTCCATAGACAGGAAGATACTGTCTATGATGGATGTGAAGGGGAATCCCTCTTCCGATGAGGAGGGAAGACAACCAAGAAGAAGAAGCAAAAGAAGAAACCTGCTATTGAACAGAGAAGAAAAAGAACCAAGTGGTTTCCACTTTGATGAATTTGAAGTCCTCTTTGAGAAACTGTTCAAGTCATTCAAAAGGTGGCAGGACAAGACCAAATTCCAAAGTCGCAACAATCCTCAACATCCAAGAAATCATTGAGGACAGTTGAACCCTTGAGGTTCAAACCGAGGAGAACGTCTCAAAGAGGAAGGTGAGTGAAGGCAAGAACCCGTTGTTGTACCATCTCAGACCCATCAAGAAAAGTGAAGCTAAGTGAAGACCCTTTACCATGGTCAGACAAGTTGAGTCTCGAGCCTAGCAAAGAGGAAGCATGTCAGCTCAGGGGAGTAGACAAAACAAGTTCCGGAATAACCAAAGAAGACTTTCATTTTTGGGAATCATTCCCCTCACATCAAGGTATCATCACCCTATATGTCTCTTCTCCATCCTCCCTTCTTGCCCAACCCATTTCTGTAGCGTCTCCTCCTCACTCACCCGTCTCCTCTTTACAAACTCAAAATCGTCTTTCAACTGTCGTGCACGGTGAATGTCGCGTACCAGGTTGTTCATGGACTCTGCTCCCAAAGAACAAACCTGGCATATCATCACGACTCTTTAGTGTTCGATCTGCAATCTCTTTTATTTGCAAGTATCTCACATGTCTCTGTCATTCCTTCTCCTCCACCTCATATTCTTAACCCCTGTAAAGAACTTTTCTTCTACCTACCTATTGTTGTCTTCATTAGAACATTGCATTTGGAACTCACTATCTTGCTTCTATTGTGATGTTACCCGTATATCTAGGTATTTCTTTATGTTAGTCACAGGAGATCTAATTCTTTTTCCGCCATATTGATTCTTTATTACCTCACCCTCCCCTGCTTTTAGCTCAAACACCTCTTTCCCCACCTATCCCAATAACCATCACAGATTGTCTTTGTCGAGAGACTCTGTGTGTTTCCTTCACTCGATATTGACTTTGTCGAATCGGTCTTCTCTTCAAATTCGTCTTTCTTCCTTGCTATGCCCTTCAAACTCTCCATGAACTTTCTTCCTTCCATCACCTCTACCCTATCTCTACCTAAGGCACCCCAATTTTAGCCTTAACCTTTGGCATTCTTCTCTGCCCTGCCTCTTCCTCAAGTCTGTCTTCATAAGCCTCCACTTCTCGCAAAGGTGGCCTTACAAGACTTTCATCTGCTTCAAACACAAGTAGAAAACTTAAGAAGACAACTAGATGAAGAAAGGCGAGATAGGCCGCTCTTAGAGCAAAGGGTTGCTGCTTTATTTTTGTTAATTAGTCAATATAGATAGTTTTTGGTTTCTTTGTATATAGACTACCTTGTACTTGTAAACATTCATGATGAATAAAATAAATTTCTCCTTTATTTCTTTAATGCTTTCAAAGTTTATTCCTTTTTGATGTTGACAAAAGGGGGGAGAATGGGAGAAGTGTGATATAAGATATGATCTTAATGAAAATAATATATGAACATGATATGATCAAAGTATGTTCTGATAGTTGCTATAATTTCTCTGATAAATCGCAAGTAAGATTGATATACATGTGACTAAGTTAACTAGAACATATGATCAAGACCGTCTGATTAAGAAATTTTAACCTGTCTAATATATGCTACTTTCATTTGTTGATATTTTCTGAGGTTCATTAAATCATCTCAATGTTTGTCATCATCAAAAAGGGGGAGATTGTTAAGTCTCTAAAATGTCTGATGTGCATTTCCCTAAAGTTTTGATGAGAACTAAACATTGGTTAATGATTTAATTAACTGTCATATTGGTTGCTAACCTGTCTATCTAGTATGCAGATCAAAACAGTAAGAATCATCTGCTCCCCGTATGATGACTACACATGCCGGATAAGCAAAAGTCAACATGTCGCGGACTAGGATTATAGACTTCTTTCAAGAGGCGTTTTCAACCTGTCTCTCCACGAGTTCCTAACTCAAATGCGAGGTTACTCGTTGAAGAACCAAGGACCTAACAAGCTTTTGTGAGTTATCTATCGAAAAGAGACTAAGCCTTCTCTCCTACTTGGTCTCACTCTTATCAAGATAAATCGAAGTCACTCTCTCAAGCAGCCTAGGATATTAGAACCAAAGACCGGTTAAAGAATGTTTCCAACGTGCTTTATTCCTAGTACCCTCTTTACAAAAAAGGGAATTGTACTCAGCAAAGTACAAAAAGCTCTCGCAAAACTACGATATGGTGATTCACAACGCATAAAGCCATGATGCTACAAGTTAGAGTACAACCAACATTCCTTATTGCATTAATGGCTGAGAACGACTTCTATTGCATTTAATGAAGTTCGCTTGAAGCCAACATCTGAAGGAATGTTTCTACAGATCTTAAATGCTTGAAGACTATAAATACAAGTCATTGAAGATGAAGAAAAAAACACTCACAAAGATTTAAAGAGCCATTACTCTGCGCATTAATATCTTTATTCTTTCATTATGTAATTTTCAATCATTTGAAGTTATTACGCATACTTTCCTAAGCTTTACATTTAAACCACTCTGAAAAGTGTTAGTGAAAGATCTGTCTGTTCAAGTTGTATTTATTACAAACCAAATTTCTCAAACAAATCTGAGTGAGCCCGAAGAGGCTAGTGTGCAAAAATACTTGTCTTGGAGCCCCAAGAGGCTAGGTGTGCAAACAATACTTGGAGTTTGTAGCCTGATCGAGTTATAATGGATAAAACTTGGTGTTGCCAAGGATCGGACGAGCTCTTTGCTTTGAAGAGTGAACCAGGATAAATAATCATGTCAATGTCTCTTTCCTTATAAACTCTTTTAGTTGCTTTACTTTTCTTATCCGTTTATCAAGTGGTGTGTTTGCCTAAGTCACTATTAAAATTTCATTAGATAGGTCCCTGTCGTCACTGTATCTTTCCACACACGCCAACCAAGCTTTTGTATGTGAAAGTTTTCAACTTTGTTTAAATTCAGATAAACACAATTCAACCCCCTTCTCATGTTTATAGTTGTCTATTTCATTTAGAGCACCCCCCTTTCTTCCTTTTGATTCGCTTTACTGTTGCGCTCACGATCACGAAGAGCGCGATGCCCACAGAGGTCATTTTCACCCATACATTGTGCCATTTCTCCCTTCCTTTGGTACTTTTTCCTTAGATGTGCCTGCACAACAATTCAAAGCAATTATACCACATTAGGCGGCCTACACATCGGGGAACCACTCAATCATCTCAATGAACTACTTATTTTTTTTTTCTTCACGATAAGGACTAAAAAAAGAACAAAAATACAAGAAGAAAAATGCTTGGGTTGCCTCCCCGGTAAGCGCTTATTTAACGTCACTAGATTGACATTTTGAGCTCTTTTCTTAGGGGCGGTTTATATGACAAGAAGAATATATCCTCCTTTCGCTTTCTTTTCTTCACAAGCCGTCCCATGTATTTACTATAAGGAAGCAAATGTTCCCGTTCCAACAATTAGACATTTGGAATATGTGTTTCCCCATTCTTAAAAGTATATAAAACTCATCTCGCATAGGACTCTTATCTTTAATCACCAAAGGTTGAGTCTCGCCATATGAATCTCTTCATGCCTCACCCATGGCTTCTCTTCGATGTCACTATTTTTGTTTTTCTGTTTTTTCATCTAATACTACAACTACACTTTCTTTCTTTTTTTCATCCACTACTTCTCTTGAGTCATGTTCACTTTCCATTTCTACAACTACTTCTTCTTCTTGCTCAACCATTTCCCAAACATGTGACTCTTTCTCTCTTACCCCAACTCTATCGTTTTTCGCACAAAACAAACCCTTGGTTGCTAGGATAACGTCCCAACTTGAATCTCAAGATTCGTGATCGAAGCTTGTGTGTTCTTAAAATTCGCTTGAGTAGCTTCGATGAATTGAGTGAAAACATTTTCGAGGTTGGAAACTCTATCCAATAACTCATTGGATTGGTGGTGAGTTGTGCATCTTGTTCCCATAAGTTTCTCCATGTAATAAACCTCCTCTTGTGCATTGAATTTGGCATCACAAACTTCAAGTTTATGGTGTTCGCCACAAAAAATCACATGTAGGTTGCAGTGGTTTTATTGCCTTCACTTGCATGACTTGAAGTTGTTTAGACATCAACTCCAAGCTTTGTCATGATAAGTTTTCTTTTGAGCCGAAAGCGTAGCTTCAAATATGTCCATGGTCCGTAGTGTATACTTTCTTCACAAAACAAGAATCCAAAGTAATAGAAAAGATGAGAATATCCAATATATTAATTATTCAAACAAAAACAGAAAAATAACAAAGAAAAATGAGGTTCAAATTAACGTCGCTTTAGCCTTGTTGATATTAATCAACAATCCCAGAACCAGCGCAAAAACTTGTTAACGGTTTTGGCAAGTGTACCAAATCGTACAAGTAATAAAGTGAGTAGAGTATCGTTCCCAACGAGGATTGTGTTTCAAGTAACAACGTAGCTTACGCATAATTGATATTTGAATCAATGAATTTCATGTTTATAAAAAGAGTAAATGAGTTTCTTGTATTTAGAATTATCACACAATTGAATGAAACAAGCAATTAAAGAATGAACTCCATATAGGCAAAAGCGGTTAGGCATCGGAATAATTCAATCTTCAATTGACGTAACCTTATTTAATCCTAACTTCAATTCATTCCAAACAATTGACATTCAAGTCACTAACCTAGATTTATACCCAATTCCTTAGGTGATAATCCTTTTGTACCAATTAAGAACCCCAATTTCTTAGGTGATTCAAGAACTAGCACAAACATTAAGCATAAGACTCATAAGAATGCATTGCGATAGAGTTCTATTCCTAGAATCAACATCACAATGGTAATCACTTCAATTCAACCAATAACCAATTTTCCGATTGTGAAATTGAATCTAACATCATTCAAGGTTGATCAATCCAAGAAAAGCATTAAACATAGAAGAATTTACTCAAATTGAATGAAATAGAATTGAAATCGGAAATCAAAGTCAATTACATCAACCTCAATTAAAATAATCCTAACCCTAACCTAAGAGATCTAACTACTCACAATAGAAAGGGATGAGAAGGAAGAACTTGAATAGATGTGAGTGGAGGAAGCCATGGAAGCTTCAATTCTTGTTCCCAAGCTTGAATCTCCAAAGACTCCGGAGAGAAAGTGATGAACCAAGGTGAGAAAATATGAAAAATAAGCCAAAATATCTTCAAACTCTGTCCAAATTCGAATTTATAGAGTTTTTTGCATCGCGCCTGGTGAGCGCCCGCTGCGATCTTTGGCGCGCTTTTTCTGGGACACAAGCTTGCTATAAAGCGATCGGGCACCTCTATGCGCTGGGCATTAGCTGCAGTGCTGGCTGTACTTGGCGCATGCTAATGTATGCCTTTGTCCATGCTGGGCGCCGGGACTACAGCTGGGCCTTTGGGCGGCTTCACGCACCCTCTTGAGTTACTTATTTTGCAGGAGTTGAGCACTGTTTGAGAGCTGAGCTCTAGACTTCCAATCCTACACATTTTCAACATATTTTGAGTGTAATTTTCACACAAATAAAGATCCAATGAATGCAAACTTTATTCATATCAAAGTATATATTTTCCTATCACGTTTCCTATGATTTGAAGATTATTTACAAACTCTTTCCTAATTACACTTCCAAACTAACATATTTTGCACATTCATCATACACCATTTATGGTCATGAATAAAATCACAAACTTGCAGATAGAAGCTGTGAGTTGCAATAGGGTAATTCTAACCAATCCACAATAGTTTTGAGAGCCATCTATCTCTCCCAAAATTCATTTTCATACCATCACCAATAGACCGAATGCGATTACTCAACACAATTGGCAATAATTGCTTGATACCACAATGTAAGACCTTACCAACTAACGAAAGCTTTGATTTCTTTAAGAGTCTAGCTCTTAAAACAAAGAACACCGAGAATGCGGCAGAAACCATGTCCCCAAGAGAGCTTTAAAGTGCAACCTCGTTGATGAATCTTGTTGATCTCAATCCTAAGCCACCTTCATGAGTAGGAGGCACAATTTCTTCATGCCTCTGTAACTAACTTCTTGGAATGAATGTCACCAGTCCATAAAACTCGACCCCAAGAATCAAGTGTTTTGATCAAAAAGATTGGAACATATATATAAGTTGTAAATAAGCATTCCATGTATAATTGACTTGACAAGATGCAATCTTCCCATGGGATAAAAAGTAACTTTCCATGCTGCTAGCTTCACTTAATCTTATCCATAATAGGGTTGTAAGTACAGGGCTTTTGCTTCCCTTTGAAAAATGGACACTCCCAGTATGAAGAGGAAGGCGGCCGGAATTAAATCCCAAGATGTTACCTAATGTTGATCAATTCGTTTTGGGACAAGAAACGATATAATATTTACATTTGGACTTGCTTAAGTATTCCGGAAGCCAAGTCATATTCATTTAAAAGAACATTAACACCTGAGTTGGCTTTGGAACTTATACAAAAAAATAATATGTCATCCGCATATAATACATGTGATGGAGTAAGAAAAGTCTCTAGGGCTGTAGCATGAGCTTAAGTTTGCAGGAAACCAATAGGAAATATTTCTACTAAGAACTTTTTACTAGACAAAAGAGTAAGGAGAAAGAGGGTCTCCTATGCACTCCCCACTTTTGCAACTAATGAATCCAACAGGTGTCCATTAACAGAGGAGAGGATTGTCTAGCAAAATGTAGAATGATCCTTACCCAATTCTGATAAGTTTGATTAAAACCAAATCTATTCAGAACCATCAATAGAAAGTGCCAATCAATGGTGGTCGAATGCCATTTTAATATCAAGTTTAAGGGCAATATTGCCACCATAAATCTTGGAATCTACAGATTTTCTTTCTAAGCAATGCTGCACATACATTCGAAATTTGCCTTCCTTTTATGAAACCTCTTTGTTCAACAAAGATGATTCTAGGAGCTACAATTAGAAAGTCTATCTGCAAGAAC
This sequence comes from Sophora flavescens, assembly GCA_030762895.1. Taxonomy (NCBI): domain Eukaryota; kingdom Viridiplantae; phylum Streptophyta; class Magnoliopsida; order Fabales; family Fabaceae; genus Sophora; species Sophora flavescens. The sequence goes on from JAUPTC010001487.1 coordinate 20,401, forward strand.
CTTAGTGATTAGCTTAAACCTGGGAAAATTAGCAATGCAATAGGCTTTGTAATCCTAGATCCTATTTGCTCTAGAAAACTTGGAATTAACAGCTAGATTAAAATTAAGGCTTGGAAGAAGCCAAGCCCGGAGAAAATTTGTTGAAGCAGGAATGGAAAACATCTTGGCCAATTATATCCCAATACTTTTGGTAAAAGAAACCACCAAATCCATCGAAGTTCGGGGGCACTCAAGGCATTCATTGAGAGAACATCATTTCTAACTTCCTCAAAAAATGACAAATTGGTTGCATAGCATCTTCCTGGAAGATCCAATGTTTGGTATAACTCTTGCTAATGAGATCGATTGAACACAATCATTCTGGTGGCATACAAGGATGTGAAATACTCCAAAACATGACTCTCAATATCGACAGAGGATTCCCTATATTTGATCACCTTTTTCAATATAGACATTTGTAGATACTGCCTAATAGTAGCTATTTTATGGAAAAGTTTGTATTTCTCTCTGTTGGGAAAAGCCGAGATAACAATCTCTAATGAAGCAAATATTTTTCCCTTACTGTGCAAATAAATAGGCACAACAAAAATATTCTTCCACGAGGATAATATCAATGGTAGAAAAATGAGGCAAACAATGACACCACAATTTTTAAGTGAAAGCTCCTAGTGTAGGGATAAAAACCACGGACCAAGTCCAGCAAAACTTCCACTATAAATAATAATGGGTACACCAAGTCTTCCTAGGAATACTGGGGAACACCAAATCGAGAACACATCACCCAAAAGGTGGATACAAGCAAGCAACAGAGAGAAACCCACAACAGTGGGTATAACAACTCAAATTTTCAAAGAGAAGGCAAAACAACAAATAAAATATATCAAGCTAACAAGCTCATTGGTAGGAATAACATACCGAAATTTTAGTAAAAACGGAGCAAAGTTTTCGTACCACCTTCCACCACCTTCTTCTCTTTTCTGGCCACGGCTGCAGCCCACATTCTCGGTTTTTCTTTCTCATGGCAGCACCACTGAGACACTAAAAACCCTTTCTTCTTTCTTATTTGACCTTCTAAGTTTTTCTCTCCTTTTTATTGCCACTGGGCTTGGCCCATTAACAACCATTCCTCCTTTTTTTCTTCTAGTAGGTCCCCTTTAGGAGGGAACCCACCCAACAAATCTCCCCTTCCCGACTAAGTGGGAAGATACCGGTCAACCATACCTGTTATCTTCCCCGCAACAAATCAACTTTGTCATAGGCAAGGTCTTTGTCATCATATCTTGAACCATTTTCATCGTATGGATCTTTTCAAGTGAAAATGTCTTCATCTCTGGGGGCATCTCGTATCCATGATACCTTGCACCTCAATGTGCTTTGACCTGGAATGAAAAGTTGGATTATTTGGCTTGAGGATGGATGGTCTCTGATCATCACAAAACAACACAACTTTCTCATTGGGAGGCCCACCTCTGGTAGGAATTTACGCATCCACAAAAGTTCTTTAGAAGTCCGCAATGGCATATACTCATCCCCGCTGGTAGACAGCAACACTTTTTGTAATCTTGATTGCCAAGACACCGTTCCTCTAAAAAGAATCATCAAATATCCATGATTTTCTAGAATCAACATCACCCGGCCATACTTCCCCGAAACTGTAACCATCAACAGTTGACCACCCCAAAGCATAAACACTCCAGTTGGGCTTCCAGATACCCGAAAAATCCACTTCACCGGGGCTGGGTTAAAGGGTCCTACCAGATTAGAGAGAAAACGACTAACAACTCCGCCAGCACGTGGCAATATCCTACTTAGGCATACTATAAAGATACATCAATCATCAACCGCGGATGCATAAGGAACCTTCTCTATCTCTTCTTGTCTTTCTCATTTCAGGGCATTGGCTGAGAGCTCAACTAAATGACTCTGCAAGGGGAAGGCACTAACAGCCTGGAATTGCCTGGGTGTTAAACCTCTCTAATACCTTCTCAATATACTTATGTCAGAGACAACCACAATTTAGCTCATTCTTCCTATCACGAGTAATTCTCATGCCAAGGATTTGCTTTATGACCCAAATCCTTCATAGCAAAGGCCTTGCTCAAATCTTTCTTCTAGATAATCAATCTTCTTTGTGTCATGACCAACAATCAAATATGTCATCCACATATAGCAAAAGGATAATAAAATCATCATCGTGAATTCCTTTCAAAACACAACGCATCCAAGTGGTTTTATCATAACCATGTTTCTCAAGGGAAAGAATCAAATTTCTTGTACCATTGCCTTGGTGCTTGCTGAGTCCATACAATTTTCTATAACTTGCACACAAGTCGTTTCTTTTCCCTTTTTCACCTTAAAGCCTTCAGGTTGCTCCATATAAATTCTCCTCCAAATCATAATGAAGGAAATGATGTCTTCACATCAAGTTGTTCAACCTTCTATGTTCAAGCTTAGTTACTAATCCAAGCACAACTCGAATAGAGGACATCTTCACCATGTGAGAAAATTCTCTTCAAAGTCAATACTTTCCTCCGATTGAAGCTTTCTTTACAAACTAATCTTGCTTTGTACCTTGGTCGGGAGCCATTCTCTCTCGATTTCAGCTTCTGGTTAATTCCACTTGTTCTGAAAAAGCTTCCTGTACTTAGGCACTTCACCAATTCAACGGTGGATTCCCTATGCAAGGCCATTTTTCTTGGGTATGGCTTTCAAATCCACTTTTCCCAGTACACTTACAATAGCCTCTTCACAACTTTTCTTGCTCTCCACCATCAAAGGGATCATCACATACTCTTGGCCGTGGAGTGTATCTTTGGGAAGTACGACGCTCGTAGATCTTCTCAACCGAGGCTCAACTGTGGCTCAAATGGAACTCTTCAACCGGTTCATCATGGTGAGGTGTAGGTCCCCATTTGCATTCCCATCATCTACCCCGTACATCTCCTCTTCAACAAAGTTCCAGTAGGAGAATATGCACAACATCAATATAACTTCTCGGCAAACCCCGTTTCGGCCTTTCAAAGTCTTCAATGGTTTGGTCTTCAAGAAATATCACATCCCGCTGATAATTTTTATGTCATTTGATCCCGTAGGCTCATAACCAAACTCTTCATGACCATAACCCAAGAAGCGCACATTGTTTGATTTCTTCTGACTTCAAGCTGCACCTCTCATCTCGGAACGTGAACAAAAATCCCGCAACAAACACTCTCGGTGACTATAAGAGACATCTTTCCCCGTCCATACTGGTCTTAACATCACCATCTAGTGGCAATGTATGAGAAAGGTTGATCAAATCCATCGGCATCTTTATTGCCTACCTCTGCAAGATTGGGGTAATTTTGCATGCAGAGTAAGAAAGACTGATTCTCGTCATTAATGGTACTGCCTATTCCTCGCAACTCCATTATGTTGAGGCTCTTGAACCTGCTTTTCCTCAAGCTCGATTCCATGTTCTTTGAAATATCTCTTCAAACGGATCCTCGTATTCACCACCATTATCTCGCTTCTGATACATTTCAACTTGCTTCTTTTCTTCAACACTTGCATGAAAGTGCTTGAAGACACCAAGTGCTCCTGCCTTTAGATTTCAAAGCAAGCCCACACTTTTCTAGAGTGACTATCAATAAAGTAATGTGCTATGAAGTACCACCAAGAGATTTATAATCCATAGTGCAAACACTTATTTAACTAAATCAAGAACATCCGCCTCCTACGAGACCAAATAACTACGAAATGAAATTCATGTTGTTTTCCAACAAAACAATGAGAGTACATTTAAAGGTGTACCTTCTATAGGAAGAGAATTTTTCCTCGGCAAGGATGTTGAGTCCTTTCTGCCCGCTACCAAGGCATATGCCACAAATCGTAAGCACATCTTCTAACCGCATTCACATCCTCTCATGACCTTTTCCAGGCATCCTGCCGGCAGAGAGTAGTGAAGCTTTTCTTCTTTGGCTTAAATTACTAGTGACCCTTTTTGGTGAGCTTGCATATGCTCACCAAAGTAAGTATGATAACCCCAATGTCCAAGGCTTTAAATAAATCAAGTCAGACTGACCAAACATGCCCTGACATTCTTCAATCATAGCTCTTGCACCTCACGCCGGTTTCAATCCAAACATCTCCCATACCAATAATTTTACATACCCTTCATTTCCCATTTTAATCTGCGGCTAAAATCACCAAATAGCATAAGACGAGAAGAAATCATGCCTAG
>JAUPTC010001488.1:0-24609 GCA_030762895.1 Sophora flavescens
GGCTTAGATCTCTCTTCTCCTCTTCTCTTCTCTTCTCTGATTTTTGTATTTTCATGCTATTTGTAATCATGCCTGTCATCTCCATGGCAAGGCGTGAGTAGTAGCATAGTTTCTAGGGATTAGGGCTCTGCCCAAGTTTGTTTATGATGTAAATTTGATGTAAACTCTTTGTTAATTACGATTTGCTTTAGATCTGATTTCTAGTGTGTTATTCACTCATAAATTTCGGCAACCATTATTTGTGTGACATAGACGTTCTAAGGAGGAACCTAGCGGTGAACTTAGGATTTCTAGGGTGTTTCACTCGTAAAGCCCGGCAGCCACTAGTTTGTGAGATGTGGATGATCTAAGGAGGAACCTAGTGGTGAACTTAGGTTATTTGCATGACTTAGACATTATAAGGAGGAACCTAGCGGTGAACTTAGGTGTCGGACCTATAGAAGTCAGACTTGGAACTGAAATCACGAGAGTTAGAAGCCGTCCCTCGAGGAGCAACGAGTTGTCACGGAACGCAAAGGGTCCAATCTGGGATCGACTACCACGAGAGTAGGGGTCGGGTCAATTGGGCACGGCTTTTGTAACCCGAGAGGGAGCTTAAGCTATCAGAGGATAAACTCGCCTTCAAGGCAATTTCGGTAATCAACAAAGGTAAATCAGATTAGCAACATAAACAACCTCAAAGGTAACCCAAATCCCTAGGAATCCGTTTAAATCGAAAACCCCAAAAACATTTGTTTTCTGTTCATCTATCATTTCAATCTCAATTCAAACCTTTTTCAAAACCCTCTAAAAAGTCCAGATTCACTCAATTAGAATTTAATTGCGATTCGGGAACACAGTCTCTGTGGGTTCGATATCTTTTATTACTTGACGGCAGTCCGGTACACTTGCCGGAATCGTACGCGTCGACTTACGCGACACATCAAGTTTTTGGCGCCGTTGCCGGGGACTGTGCCTTTTCGAATCTCAATTCAAATTTTTAAATTGATTTTCTGGACCCTTTTCTTTTTATTTGATTTTTTATTTCTGAGATATAAAAAAAAAATCAAAAATTTCTTTTCCTTCTATTGTTATATGCAAAGATCTCTAAGTCTTGGGAGCCTTAGTGAGATTGATCCGGAGATCGAGAGGACCTTCCATAGACGAAGAAGACTACAAAGAGAGGGAGAAAGGTTGAGTCCCGTTCCACTCATGGCGAATCAACCGGATACAAAGCCTTTGAAGGACTACGCAGCCCCAAATGCGAGAGGCTTGCGAACTGGGATTGCAAGGCCAGAGATTGAGGCGGAAAACTATACCATACCACCTATGTTAATCAACATGATTAGGCAACATCAATTCGGAGGATTGCCTTCGGAGGACCCGACCGATCATATAGAAACATTCTTAGAGTTCACCGATGCAATTAGGATTAATGGAGCCTCAGTCGATATTGTGCGTTTGAGATTATTCCCCTCATCTCTCACTGGAAAGGCGAAGGCCTGGCTTAAGCAAATCCCCGCTAACACTTTGACTACTTGGGACCAACTGGAGCAGGCGTTCTTGGAGAAATTCTTCCCTTCATCCAAGACGGCCTACATAAGAACCCAGATCACCGGCTTCTTCCAGAAAGACGGAGAATCATTATCGGAAGCTTGGGATCGATACAAGGGACTGCTGGAGTCATGCCCACATCACGGACTCGAGAGGTGGTTAATAGTGCACACCTTCTATAACGGATTAGACTACTCTTCGAAGGTGTCACTAGATTCTGCAGCCGGTGGAGCGTTTATGAATAGACCTCTCACTGAGGCATTCAACATCATCGAGAATGTCGCCACCAACTACCACCAATGGGGATCCGAAAGAGGTAATAACCCGAACAAGTTTTCGAGGGGTAAGTTTGAAGTAAGTAGCATTGATCTGATTATTTCTAAATTTGACTCACTAAATAAACGATTAGATAAGATTGAAAGAGCTAATGTGAGTGCAATAGGTGCTACTAACCTTGTTTGTGAGATTTGTGGAATGCAGGGACATGACATGATGGGATGCCCACATGGATCCGGCGCTTCGGGTGAGCAAGTGAACTCTTGTAACAACTACTACGATACGAACCCGAAGCTGCCCAACTATGCTCCCCCAAATCCCTACAACCAAAGAAGAAACAACCCTTACCTCTCCTACGGCAACTACAGCAACACGCTCAACCTTGAGTTCCAAGAGGGCCAAGGTAATAAGAGAGCCGCACTGGGGTATCCTCAGGTTCAAAAATCTAAGCTCGAGTATCTCATGGAAAACTTTGTTGCCACTCAAGCTCAGCAGAATGAGGCAATAAAGGAGCTAGCATCTAAGGTAGACCACTTAGCCACTCATAGCAAGATGCTAGAAACCCAGATTGCCCAACAAGCCGGCACGTACTCGAGACCTAAGGATACATTCCCGGGGCAACCCGAAGAAAATCCCAATGAGCATTGCAATGTCATACACTTAAGGGATGATAAGCTTGGGGTGGGGGTAGCTGAAATAGACGTGGAACAGGAGGAAGACACGAGCGAAAAGGAAGAGCCCGAACCGAAGTATGTCCCTCCACCACCGTACCAACCCCCGATACCTTTCCCACAGAGGTTGGTCAGGAAAAAGCAAGTAGATGTAGAGACTAAAATGCCTACTAAACTGAAAGACCCAGGTAGTTTCTCCATCTCTTGCTCGATTGAACAAGTACACATTGACCAAGCCTTATGTGACTTAGGGGCTAGCACGAGCTTGATGTCCCTCACTATCATGGAAAGGTTGGGAAACAAAGAGTTGAGACCATTCAAATTCCCCTTACAATTTGCGGATGGCTCAACTAGGACTCCTCTAGGCATACTAGAGAATGTTCCTGTAAAGGTAGGGAAAATTCTCATCCCTACCGACTTCCTGGTATTGGACATGAAAGGGAATTCTAAATTCCCCATCATGTTAGGAAGGCCATTCTTGGCAACCGCTGGAGCGTTAATAGACGTAAGGAATGACAAACTCTCTCTAAATGTAGAGGAAGGTAGGGTAAATTTTCAGTTGATTAACTCTTGTAACAACCCTCCTTTTGAGAGCCATGTGTGCATAATTGATGTAAAAACTCCAGCGGTAGAGAAAGAACTCAGCATGGAAGCAACCCCAAAGATACGCATGGTTGAAGATGCACCCAGTGGTGAGGTCGGGATTGCTGTCCATGCGGAAACAAAACTTCCGTCGGGAGGAAGGAAGGCTAGGAAGCTCCGAGAGAAAAGAGCAAAGCGAAAGCGTTACTGGCCGTATGAGCAGAAACGGCTATTTGAAGGAGTTCCGTGGAAGAGAAGTGTTCCGGCACATCTACGCCCAGCCGACCCCGGTTGATTTAAGGAAGTATGGTCAAGCTTAAGACCATAAATAAGCGCTTCTTGGGAGGCAACCCAAGTTTTCTTTCCCTTTTTCGTTTTGTTTTTGAATTCACCTCTTGAATAATTTGAGAAGATCAAGAGGCAAAAATATCATTAATAGGTTTGTCTAGTGTTTTCAGGTTGAGAAAGAGAAGAAGAGCATAAAAAAGATAAAGTCAGAGGCCATCACGCCCTGGCCGTGACAGTGGTCACGGCCGTGATGAACTAAACAAGAGCACAGTAAGGATCACGGCCTAGCCGTGACAACCATCACGGGCGTGATGAGTAGGATGCCAAGGCTAGAGAGCATCACGGCCTAGCCGTGATGTAGATCACGGCCGTGACAGGGCAACTCCTGAGGACAGAATTGATCACGGCCTAGCCGTGATGAGCCTCACGGCCGTGATAAAATTTCCACCCAAGTTTTGACTGGAATGTGAGTCAACACCCGCTACCGACTCGGTAAGTTGTTCCATTTTTCTCCTCTCTCCGACTTGATTATTTACATTGGAAACAATGTAAGTAATCAAGCTTGGGGTAGGGGTATTTATTTTTTTCATTTGCATTGTTGCATTCATATTGCATTCTCATAGGCATAGATTGGTATGATCACATTCTCTAGATTGCCCCTCACTTAGAACATGCATCCGATTGTGAGAACTTGGAGCCAAATGAATTGAGATAGTGAATTTTGAACCCAATTTTTTATTATTCTTGTGATATGGCTAAAAATAAAATTCTTGAGATAGTCATTTGATAGTTGATAATTAGCATGTGGTTCCTTAGACTTGTGTACCTCACTGATTTTTTTGAACTACTAAATGTAAGATTTTGAGCCAAATAGGGGTATTCACTAAATCTACCCCATTTCTTGTGATAGAGTGTTGTAATTCCTCATGGACTGTATTTTCTAGAACTTGACTTGAAACCATTTCAAAACTTAAAAATTTCTGAAAACATTCTTGGAAATGATTGAGGCACTAGGTATTTTTCTGGCCTCCCGAGCTTTGAATGATAAATGCTACCCCTTAGTTGCCCAATTTTGAGCCTAAAGAAAAAAATACTTTTCTTGGTACCTTGAATTGCTTTGATAAATAATGCTTGGTATGGCACCTTTTAAAGTATTACAAAAAGGGCAAAATGGTAGTTGGAAAAAGAATGGGATGAAAATATTTCTCTTGAGCTAAAAATCTCCCCTTCTCCAAACAAATAAAATGAAATAAACACAAAGAAAAAAATGGAGAAGAGGATGACAAAGAAAGTGAGAAAAAAAAAAGGTGGAAAAAGTAAATCAAAGCCCCCAAAAGGTATTTTAGAAGGTGTCATACTTTGTAATGTTTGATAATCTGTCTAGCCTTCTTGAAATTCCCTTTCCTTGATTTTCCCACCTTACAATAAATCCCATGGCCACATTACAACCAAAGGAAAAGACCTCTTGATTCTTAAGTGTTTTCTTAAATAAAGTAGAGATTTGGTTAATAGTCAAGCCTATGGTAAAATACTTTACTTGAGGAAATGGAGTGAATTGTCATAAACCCTAAAACACTTGAGTGAGGTGAGATGAGTGCCCAAATCAGTGAGGATATGAACTTGAAGAACCTAAGCTTCTAATTGGACTTGAAATTGATTATCTCTTGAGTGCTTATTAAAAATGCCTATTACTTGGATTAGCTTCTAGGGTTCTTGGTTCACTATCCACGCTTTGAATGATTTATATCTTATGGCCTGAGTAATTGCTTGAGGACAAGCAAAGTTTTAAGCTTGGGGTGATTTGATGAGTGTGATTCCACCTCATCTTTGTCCATCATTTTGCATGCATTTTCATGTAGTTTAGGCATATTTTTATTAGATTTTAGGTTAATTTTCCTTTGGAATGGGTAAGGCGGTTTTCGTGTGTTGTTTTGCAGATATCAAGGGTAAATTGCTCAAGATCAACCATGATGAAGTTTGGATGAAGATGGAGCTTTAAAACTGAAGAAAATGAGCCAAACAGAGCCCATCACGGCCATGATCGAGCAAAACTGGAAAAGAAGAAAGGCTGAAGTCAGAGTCTGTCACGGCCTGGCCGTGATAGCCATCACGGCCGTGACCCAAAATAGATCAGATTTTGAGTTGGTTTGGGACTCTAACTTCCCCATTTCTATAAATATGGACCAAGGCATCAGATACAGAGGGGAGACAACACATTAGGGGCTACTACTCTAGGCTTAGATCTCTCTTCTCCTCTTCTCTTCTCTTCTCTGATTTTTGTATTTTCATGCTATTTGTAATCATGCCTGTCATCTCCATGGCAAGGCGTGAGTAGTAGCATAGTTTCTAGGGATTAGGGCTCTGCCCAAGTTTGTTTATGATGTAAATTTGATGTAAACTCTTTGTTAATTACGATTTGCTTTAGATCTGATTTCTAGTGTGTTATTCACTCATAAATTTCGGCAACCGTTATTTGCGTGACATAGACGTTCTAAGGAGGAACCTAGCGGTGAACTTAGGATTTCTAGGGTGTTTCACTCGTAAAGCCCGGCAGCCACTAGTTTGTGAGATGTGGATGATCTAAGGAGGAACCTAGCGGTGAACTTAGGTTATTTGCATGACTTAGACATTATAAGGAGGAACCTAGCGGTGAACTTAGGTGTCGGACCTATAGAAGTCAGACTTGGGACTGAAATCACGAGAGTTAGAAGCCGTCCCTCGAGGAGCAACGAGTTGTCACGGAACGCAAAGGGTCCAATCTGGGATCGACTACCACGAGAGTAGGGGTCGGGTCAATTGGGCACGGCTTTTGTAACCCGAGAGGGAGCTTAAGCTATCAGAGGATAAACTCGCCTTCAAGGCAATTTCGGTAATCAACAAAGGTAAATCAGATTAGCAACATAAACAACCTCAAAGGAAACCCAAATCCCTAGGAATCCGTTTAAATCGAAAACCCCAAAAACATTTGTTTTCTGTTCATCTATCATTTCAATCTCAATTCAAACCTTTTTCAAAACCCTCTAAAAAGTCCAGATTCACTCAATTAGAATTTAATTGCGATTCGGGAACACAGTCTCTGTGGGTTCGATATCTTTTATTACTTGACGGCAGTCCGGTACACTTGCCGGAATCGCACGCGTCGACTTACGCGACACATCAGTGCCCCACACCGAGCCAGATTAGTCCGGTGCACCACACCGAGCCAAAATCAGGAATCGGGTGCACCACACCGAGCCAAGTCAGGAATCAGGTGCACCACACTTAGCCTAGTCAAGAATCTGGTGCACCACACCGAGCATGTCACGAATCTGGTGCACCACACCGAGCCAAGTCAGGACTCGGGTGCACCACACCGAGCCAAACAATGAATCTGGTGCACCACACCGAGCCAAACCATGAAACTGGTGCACCACACCGAGCCAAGTCAGGAATCAGGTGCACCAGACCGAGCCAAGTCAGGAATCTGGTGCACCACACCGAGCCAAGTCAGGAATCTGGTGCACCACACCGAGCCAAGTCAGGAATCTGGTGCACCACACCGAGCCATGTCTGGAATCTGGTGCACCACACCGAGCCAAGTCAGGAATCAGGTGCACCAGACCTAGCCAAACAATGAATCAGGTGCACCAGACCAAGCCAAGTCAGGAATCTGGTGCACCACACCGAGCCAAGTCAGGAATCTGGTGCACCTCACCTTGCCAAGTCAGGAATCTGGTGCACCACACCGAGCTAAACCAGGAATCTGGTGCTGTTGGGAATTTGCGTATAAAACAAAAGAAATGCAGCGGAAAAATTCCCATCGAAGGATCCTTGCGAATGGTCATGATTCATGATTCGAAAGTTTACCTCTTGAAGCGATGGCTATTTGTTGAAATTCGTCTATCACGAACACCGCACGAACGGTGTCTCTAGAGGTATCCACACGAGCGGATTCCGTGAGCGTCCAACGTCACGAACCGAAGCGTCTCTGTCTCACAGTGCTAGCTTCAAAACCGAGACTTTGTTGTTCACACTTACTCTCTTTTGTGCGGCTAGGTTATCAACTGTGTGGGCACAACAACTTAAGTGGTCTACTTATAGTAGCACCTCCTTAAGTGAGTTAGTGAGCAGCATTTGACCTAAGCCCATCTACTATGCGCTAGGCCCGATAGGAAAGTCCAACTTTCTTTTAATGCTTCTTTTAATCAGCTCTTTTGTGTGTGACCCTATAGGTTCCCAATACGTTAGCAGTAAAATTAAATCCCATTTAATATTACAAACAGTGAGCGGTATCTAGCAATACATCACTGCTACCTAAGTAGTGAGAAAGTCAGCGATTTGACGAAACCTTTCTGTGACAAATATTCATGTGCATTATTATCCCTTTGTCCATATATCTATATTGAACACAAGGCATAGAATGTGTCACCCTTGTATGGTTCAATATCATGTTCCCTGATACCCGAGTAGACTTAACAACAAATGAGGTCAATATCTCATATTGACTCATTTCAGCACGGCCATGCATTTTACAGTCTCACTCTATCAGGGGGCCCACAGATATTACTCCTATTATGTAGGAGGGACAAATTCCATCTAGGTCACTCACATCCCTCTGCATGGCTCGTGGTATGCCCAATGATCCTCTTTATAATCATCCTATTACAGATGACATTTGACGATATTAAAGCACAGGACTCCTCATGTAGGGATCGTAGTGATTTCAGGTCGAAGGATTACATACACCATTGTCACTATGAGAACTACTTACGACACTCACATAACGCTCCATGTAGTGTTCTCATGGTGGGTCAATCCAGTACATCATTACCTTAATGCGTACCTATGTGGCGACTCGATATCTCATATCCATGACCCGTGAGATATGGTCATCAGTCTGCACACATAATAGTCTCAATTGTATTATTATTGTCCTTGTTGATAAAATACTTGACTACGGATATTTAAGAATAGGATTTCATTGTTCAATAGTGTCTCACGATCAAGTCATGTACTTGATATTCTATTAAACTGAAATTTCTATTCTAAGGACTTTATTATGTTTAAACAAGTAACACAATAAACTGGAATGCCTCATATCATATATATATATATATGAAATAGCAAGATACAAATGTAAGTCTAAAGAAATACATTGGCCTCTAGGGCTTACACCAATAATCTCCCACTAGCACTAGAGGCAATCGGGGCATAAATCTAATGCCCATCGATCTAGTGTGACCTTCATGCTTCGTTGAGCAAGAGGTTTCGTAAGTAGGTCAAGCAACGTTATCAAGCTTTGGTACTCTGCATATCTTCACATCTCCTCTATCGATAATCTCTCGAATGAGATGGAAGCGCCCTAAGTATATGTTTGGATCGCTGATGAGATCTAGGTTCCTTAGCTTGTGCAATGGCCCCATTGTTATCACAATAGAGATCAATGGGGTCCACAATACCACCGGAACCGTACCAAGCTCGATAATGAACTTCCCGATCCAAACAGCCTCCTTTCTTTGCATTGGAGGTAGCAATATACTCGGCCTCTGTAGTAGAATCGGCAAACTGTTTCTTACTTGAACTTTTCCAGCTCACGACCCGCCATTCGGGCAGAACACATAACCAGTTGCGATCTGGAATCATCCTTATCGGTCTGGAAGCTAGCATCGGTGTAACCTATTACATCAAGCTCTTCTTCGCCTCCATACACCAAGAACGAATCCTTAGTTCTTCTCAAGTACTTAAGGATGCTCTTGACAGCGGAGACAGTGACTTTCAAGGGATCGATCTGGTACTGCTCGTTATGCTTAAAGCATACGATACATCCGGTCAAGTACATAACATGGCATACATGATAGATCCAATTGCGGATGCATATGAAATCTTACTCATGCGATCCCTTTCTTCTTGAGTGGAAGGGGATTGTGCCTTTGATAGGCATATACCATGTGACATAGGCAAGAGTCCTTTCTTGGATTCATGCATGTTAAAGCGTCTCAACACTTTGTCTATGTATGTACTCGACTTAGGCCAAGCAATTTCAGCGATCTATCCCTATAGATCCCGATTCCTAATACATAGGTAGCCTCACCCAAATCTTTCATAGAGAAGTAATTCCCTAACCATGTCTTTACATTTTGTAGTGTAGGGATGTCATTTCCAATGAGTAATATGTCATCAACATATAACACCAGAAAAACAACAATGCTCCCACTAACCTTCTTGTAGACACAAGGTTCATCTTCATTTTTGATGAATCCGTCTTGTCTTCTGACATCATCAAAACGAAGGTTCCAACTCACGGAAGCTTGCTTCAATCCATAGATTGACCGCTGCAATTTACATACCTTTCGAGCATCCTCACGAAATGTCAAAGCCTTGAGGTTGTGTCATGTACACATCCTCAAGAAGCTTTCCATTAAGGAAGGCAGTTTTGACATCCATCGCCATATCTCATAATCATGGTATGCAGCGATAGCAAGTAAGATCCGGACGGATTTAAGCATCGCAACAGGTGAAAAGGTCTCATCATAGTCGACACCATGAATTTGCTTGAAACCCTTAGCGACCAATCGCGCCTTAAAGGTGTGTACCTTACCATCCATGTCAGTTTTCTTTTTGAAAACCCACTTGCACCCTATAGGTTTTACCCCATTCAGGTGGCTCTACCAAGGTCCATACCTGGTTGGTGTACATGGAATCCATCTCAGATTTCATGGCCTCAAGCCACTTCTCAGATTTTGGGCCAGTAATGGCCTCCTGGTAGGTCACAGGCTCATCTTGATCCATGAGCAATACATCACCTTGTGGAGTCATGAGAAATCCATATCTCTCAGGCTGGTGACGTATCCTGTTAGACCTACGCTGGTCTTGTGCTACTGGAGCGGGTTGTTCCTCCACAACATTCTGTGAAGGTTGCTCCTGTTCCACCAATGGTAGGTCACTACTCTGTGATTCTTGAATTTCTTCAAGTTCTATCTTCCTCCCACTGGTTCCTATGGAGATAAACTCCTTTTCTAGGAATACACCAGTCCGTGCGACAAACACTTTGCCTTCGGAAGGATTATAGAAATAGTATCCCTTGGTTTCTTTGGGATACCCCACAAAGAAGCATTTATCAGATTTGGGATCAAGCTTATTAGAAACTTGACGTTTTACATATGCTTCACAACCCCAAATCTTCATAAAAGACATCTTTGGGTCGTCTACCAGTCCATATCTCATATGGTGTCTTTTCTACCGTTTTGGATGGAACACGGTTAAGTGTAAAAAAGCTGTCAATAGAGCATATCCCCAAAAGGAGTTTGGAAGGTTTGCATGACTCATCATAGACCGAACCATGTCCAACAAGGTTCGATTTCTCCTCTCGAAACACCATTCCATTGTGGTGTTCCAGGTGGAGTGAGTTGAGATAAAATCCCACACTCTCTCGGATGATCATCAAACTCTAGGCTCAAATATTCACCACCTCGATCTGATCGAAGAGCTTTAATATTTTTTTACCAAGTTGGTTTTGTACCTCATTTTTGAATTCCTTGAACTTTTCAAAGGATTCCGATTTATGTTTCATAAGATACACAAATCCATATCTACTGAAATCATCAAGTAAATGTGATGAAGTACTGAAAACCACCTCTAGCTAATGTGTTTAGGGGTCCGCATACATCACTATGTATAAGACCCAAAAGATCGTTGGATCTTTCACCTTTCTCAGGTGAATGGAGCTTTAGTCATCTTTCCCAATAAACAAGACTCACATATCTCATATGATTCATAATCAAATGAGTCCAAGAGTCCATCTTTATGGAGCTTCGAAATGCGCTTCTCATTTATATGGCCTAAACGACAATGCCAAAGATAAGACGGGTTCAACTCATTTGGTTTGATCCTCTTAGTATTTACGTTATAGATGGGCATTTCAAGATCAAGGACATAAAGTCCATTACTCATGTGTGCACTAGCATAGAAAATATCATCCAAATAAATAGAACAACTTTTGTTCTTTATTATAAAAGAAAAACCACTCTTGTCCAAACAAGAAACGGAAATGATATTCCTGCTAATTGCAGGCACAAAATAACAGTTCTCTAACTGAATAGTAAGCCCAGTGGGCAAAGTCAATACATAAGTCCCTACGGCTAAAGCAGCAACCTTTGCTCCATTTCCAACTTGTAGGTCGACTTCGCCCTTTGCCAATGGTCTACTCCTGTTTAGATCCTGCACATTTGTACAAATGTGAGAACCACATCCGGTATCTAATACCCATGATGCAGAAGTAGATAAATTGACTTCTATAACAAACATACCTGAAGTGGAAGTCTCACTTCCCTTCTTCTTCTTGCTTTCTTGCTCTTGGTAGAGCAGCTTGAGGTGCACGATCATATCGTACGCCTCCATGGTCTCATGTTGCTTTTGCAGCTCAGAGGTCATGGCAGCAAGCATAAGACAGCCCACGTCTAAGGCGTCATCCTGATGCTTCTTATAAGCATCCCCTGTCACCCTAGGAGCACTTGAAGCGGTGGCTTCTCGAGGAATAGGCTCCTCAAGAACATACAGCTTTTTCTCATGTTTGAGGACAATCCTCAAGTTTATGTACCAGTCCGAGAAAATTCGTTCGGATAGTTTGTCCTTCTCAAGGACGGATCGCAATGACAAGGTTACTTGATGTGTTTGATGCCATGGTAATCTACGAGAGATAAATATGCAAAGTATAAGTATCATGCCATGAAGTTATTTAATAAGGTCTTTAATTAAATACGCCTCCCACTATTTTACTCAAAACAATGAACCTCATCATTGATTCGGAAAATCCCGTTGGAAGATTTTCTAGTGGGCCAAGATCCATATTTCACCTAGCTTTAAGTCGACTTTGGCTGATCACCCAAAATTCGGTTATTTAGGTAGGAAACACTTTCCGATTGCATCTCATGCAACTCTTGGATAGTTGGGTGAATAACTCTTATTCTAATCCATCACATGGACTAAAGCCCAACTTATGAGCCTCTAAGCCTTTCAATCCTATTGAAGTTGGCTTAGTTAAGTCAGACCCAATGGATAGCAGTTGAACATTACATTTGTCCCATCGCGCCTTACTATTATAGATAAAGGTACCCCGCTTTGGCGGACCCACACTTAATCGATAGTAGTCTTGACGAGTGCCATGCATCGGAAGGCCTTTAAATGTGACTTAATATTTCCTTTTGAGGGATTTGATTAAAACTTGATCTCATCATTTGTTAAACTCTTTAACTTACTATTTTCATACATACATCTCATACATATATTAGTTAAACATCTTTTAACATACTATATACATACATGCATCTCATACACATATAAGGTAAATAAATGTGATATGGTTATGGCCCCTAACGCATTGATTCTCCCAAGCCAATGAGAGAATCTAAACTAAAACCTAGGAGCGTCCAAGCTTCTCCAAGCAAGATCTCCCACGTGATAGCGTCTTCTTGTCTCTATCATTACATTACATAAACAGAAACCTCATTTTACATATGAGGGGAGTGAGATGAGAAAAGAAGATACATATGGAATATAAGAGAAAGGCACGGCACGCAGGCCGTATTTCAAAATATAAACCAAAAGGTAAAAGGACTAAGGCCATAACCATTCACCATACATCACCAAATAAATAGTAACAACCAATAATAACACATAATCATTATTATTATTAATTTCATAAATTAGAGATTTCAAAATCTGAATTTTGAAAACATAACATATATATATAATAAATCACATTTATTATAATAGATGTTACTATAAATCATATTTATTGCAATTGTTGTTACCACAAATCACATTTATTATAAATCATATTTATTGTAAATGACATAAATCACATTTCAAAATCTGAATTTTGAAAACGTAACATATATATAATAAATCACATTTATTATAATTGATGTTACTATAAATCACATTTATTGTGATTGATATAAATCACATTTCAAATCTGAATTTTGAAACCGTAACATATATATAATAAATCACATTTATTATAATTGATGTTACTATAAATCACATTTATTGTGATTGATATAATTATTAAATGGTGACATAAAATTTCAAAATTTGAATTTCGAAATTACACACTACGCAGAGGTAGCAGCAGCCCGGGGGTCCCGCGGAATTGCGGGAAATTCGAAGAAAATTTCAAGCGTGCCTCGCTTCCTTGGTGGCTAGGGCGTCAACCTTTCAACCCTAAAACCGCAAGGCCCGTGAACACTTCACGTTGCAAGGAACAGCGGCTACGGTTTCAACACTTGGAACCTCGGCCGCAACAACATGAACTTTTCATGTCCAAAACCCCTTAACGCCGCCAACACAGAACCGAAAACAATCATGTTTAAACATCAACATTTGATGCCATCGCAGAACATAATAAGGATTCGGAACCAACGTACATATCACATATATACACAAACATGCAATGGACATATATATCATATACATACGAAAATCACGAAACAAGGTTTAACAAACCGGATGCAAACGATTTTCAAAAACAATTTTCAGAAAAACGATTCACATTACAAACATGTTATCATACATAACGAGATAAACCACGTAACAGAATCATGGTTTTATAAGCGCTCTCGATACCCCTTGTTGGGAATTTGCGTATAAAACAAAAAATTAAAACGCAGCGGAAAAATTCCCATCGAAGGATCCTTGCGAATGGTCATGATTCATGATTCGAAAGTTTACCTCTTGAAGCGATGGCTGTTTGTTGAAATTCGTCTATCCACGAACACCGCACTAAACGGTGTCTCTAGAGGTATCCACACGAGCGGATTCCGTGAGCGTCCAACGTCACGACGAACAAGCGTCTGTCTCACAGTGCTAGCTTCAAAACAGAGACTTTGTTGTTCACCCTTACTCTCTTTTGTGCGGCTAGGTTATCAACCGTGTAGGCACAACAACTTAAGTGGTCTACTTATAGTAGCACCTCCTTAAGTGAGTTAGTGAACAACATTTGACCTAAGCCCATCTACTATGCGCTAGGCCCAATAGGAAAGTCCAACTTTCTTTTAATGCTTCTTTTAATCCGCTCTTTTGTGTGTGACCCTATAGGTTCCCAATACGTTAGCAGTAATATTAAATCCCATTTAATATTACAAACAGTGAGCGGTATCTAGCAATACATCACTGCTACCTAAGTAGTGAGAAAGTCAGTGATTTGACGAAACCTTTCTGTGACAAATATTCATGTGCATTGTTATCCCTTTGTCCATATATCTATATTGAACACAAGGCATAGAATGTGTCACCCTTGTATGGTTCAATATCATGTTCCTTGATACCCGAGTAGACTTAACAACAAATGAGGTCAATATCTCATATTGACTCATTTCAAAGACTGACCATGCATTTTACAGTCTTACTCTATCAGGGGGCCCACATATATTACTCCTGTTATGTAGGAGGGACAAATTCCATCTAGGTCACTCACATCCCGCTGCATGGCTCGTGGTATGCCCAATGACCATCTTTATAATCATCCTATTACAGATGACGTTTGACGATATTAAAGCACACGACTCCTCATGTAGGTATCGTAGTGATTTCAGGTCGAAGGATTACATACACCATTGTCACTATGAGAACTACTTATGACACTCACATAACGCTCCATGTAGTGTTCTCATGGTGGGTCAATCCAGTACATCATTACCTTAATGCGTACCTATGTGGCAACTTGATATCTCATATCTATGACCCGTGAGATGTGGTCATCAGTCTGCACACATAATAGTCTCAATTGTATTATTATTGTCCTTATTAATAAAATACTTGACTACAGATATTTAAGAATAGGATTTCATTGTTCAATAGTGTCTCACGATCAAGTCATATACTTGATATTCTATTGAACTGAAATTTCGATTATAAGGACTTTATTATGTTTAAACAAGTAACACAATAAACTGGAATGCCTCATATCATATATATATATGAAATAGCAAGATTCAAATGTAAGTCTAAAGAAATACATTGGCCTCTAGGGCTTACACCAACAGTAATGACTCTGGTGCACCAGACCGAGCCAAGTAATGACTCTGGTGCACCAGACCGAGCCGAGTCGGGAATCTGGTGCACCACACCCAGCCAAATCATGAATCTGGTGCACCACACCGGATCAAGTCGTGAATCTGGTGCACGAGACGGAGCCAAACCATGAATCAGGTGCACCAGACCGGTGCACCAGACCGAGCCAACTCAGGAATCTGGTGCACTACCCCGAGCCAAATCAAGAATCTGGTGCACCACACCGAGCCATGTCAGGAATCAGGGGCACCAAACCGAGCCAAACCCTGAATCTGGTGCACCACACCGAGCCAAAACAAGAATCTAGTGCACCACACCGAGCCAAGTCAGGAATCTGGTGCACCAGATCGAGCCAAGTCATGAATCTGGTGCACCAGACCGAGCCAAGTCAGGAATCTGGTGCACCACACCGACCCAAACCATGAATCTGGTGCACCACACCGAGCCAAGTCATGAATCTGGTGCACCACACCCAGCCAAATAAGGAATCTGGTGCACCAGACCGAGCCATGTCAGAAATCTGGTGCACCACACCGAGCCAAACCATGAATCTAGTGCACCACACCGAGCCAAGTCAGGAATCTGGTGCACCACACCGAGCCAAGTAAGGAATCTGGTGCACCAGACCAAGCCAACTCAAGAATCTGGCGCACCACACCGAGCCAAAGCATGAATCAGGTGCACCAGACCGAGCCATGTCAGGAATCAGGTGCACCACACCGAAAAAACCATGAATCTGGTGCGCCAGACCGAGCCATGTCAGGAATCTGGTGCACCACACCAAGCCAAACCATGAATCTGGTGCTCCAGACCGCACCAAGTCATGAATCTGGTGCACCACACCGAGCCATGTAAGGCATCTGGTGCACCAGACCAAGCCAAGTCATGAATCTGGTGCACCAGACCGGGCCAAGTCAGGAATCTGGTGCACCACACCGAGCCAAACCATGAATCAGGTGCACCAGACCGTGCCTAGTCTTGAATCTGGTGCACCACACCGAGCCAAATCAGGAATCTGGTACCCCAGACCGAGCCATGTCAGGAATCTGGTGCAACACACCGAGCCAAACCATGAATCTGGTGCACCACACCGAGCGAAGTCAGGAATCTGGTGCACCAGACCGAGCCAAGTCATGAATCTGGGGCACCAGACCGAGCCAAGTCAGGAATCTGGTGCACCACACCGAGCCAAGTCAGGAATCTGGTGCACCACATCGAGCCAAATCATGAATCCGGTGCCCCACACCGAGCTAAGTCTGGAATCAGGGGCACCAGACCGAGCCAAGCCCTGAATCTGGTGCACCACACCGAGCCAAACCATGAATCTGGTGGACCACACCGAGCCAAGTCAGGAATTTGGTGCACCACACCGAGTCAAACCTTGAATCTGGTGCACCAGACCGAGCCGTGTCAGGAATCTGGTGCACCACACCGAGCCAAACCATGAATCTGGTGCACCAGACCGAGCCATGTCAGGAATCTGGTGCACCACACCGGGCCAAACCATGAATCTGGTGCTCCAGACCGCACCAAGTCATGAATCTGGTGCACCAGACCGCGTTAAGTCATGAATCTGGTGCACCACACCGAGCCAAACCATGAATCTGGTGCACCAGACCGAGCCAAGTAAGGAATCTGGTGCACCAGACCGAGCCATGTCATGAATCTGGTGCACCAGACCAGGCCAAGTTAGGAATCTGGTGCACCACACCGAGCCAAACCATGAATCAGGTGCACCAGACCGTGCCTAGACATGAATCTGGTGCACCACACCGAGCCAAATCAGGAATCTAGTGCACCAGACCGAGCCAAAGTAATGAATCTGGTGCAACAGACGAGCCAAGTCTGGAATCTGGTGCACCACGTCGAGCCAAGTCATGAATCTGGTGCACCACACCGAGCCAAATCAGGAATCAGGTGCACCAAACCGAGCCATGTCAGAAATCTGGTGCACCACACCGAGCCAAACCATGAATCTGGTGCACCAGACCGTGCCAAGTCATGAATCTGGTGCACCACACCGAGCCAAATCAGGAATCTGGTGCACCAGACCGAGCCATGTCACGAATCTGGTGCACTACACCGAGCCAAACCATGAATCTGGTGCACCACACCGAGCCAAATCATGAATCTGGTGCACCAGACCGGGCCAAGTCATGAATCCGGTGCTCGACATCGTGCCAAGTCAGGAATCTTGATGTAAGCCCAATGGAGACCGATTTGGACCAAGAAGCCATTCAAGTTCTTGGTGGCCCAATGACAAGAGCTAGATCAAAGAAAGCCCAAGAAGCTCTAACTCAATTGGTGGTTTTCTTAATGGAGACAAGCCCAAATGCACATGCAAGTAATGAAGACAATGAGCCCAAGATAATAACTTTGCTCATCCAAGCCCAAGAAGCATGAAGAGGGCATGCAAGCCCATTTTTACCATGTTGTATACGAATTTGATAGCTTAGTAGGAGGAACCTTTGGTTTTCATGCCAATACTAACTCCTATAAGTTATTAGTTTGTTTATTGTTTTGTTAATTATGTGGAAGTTACACTTTTTAATATGAGAAGTAAAGTGTGGCAGCCACATAATGATGGTTATGAGAGAATAATAGACTCATCATTAGAGGCTGAGTTAAGAAGGGATTGGTGAGTCATTTAGTGACATGATTGTGGGGGTTATGATCTCTTTGGGAAGCCAAAAGTTGGCAGGGATTAGTGAGTCATTTAGTGACATAATTAGGCTATTCAAGTGGAGGTTTCATTTTATCTTTGGATGCCAAGAGTTTGGCTGCCATACTATATGTAAAACGAAAATTCATATGAAATAACAAGTTTGATGTTGTTGGAATTTATCCAAATTAGTGAGAAGTGTTTCTCCTAAGTTCTTGGTTGAACCAAGATTGAGTTCTTATCAAGAATCTCCAAATTCTTGTGGCGAACATCACTTGGCTTATCAAACAATTTCCATTGTTTGTGGCGCCTTCATCATCTCTATCTCTTCCACTTTCTTCTTTCTTCTTCAACTTTTGTTTTGTTACTTAAATCTGAAATTGATTTGGTCTTTGTTCTTGACCAAAGTGGCACAACACTAAACGAATTTCAATCAAAAAGATCATTTCAAGGCAACCACAAGTTGGGTGTTATCATTTGGTATCAAAGCTCAGGCTTTGATTGAAATTGTGTTGTGATTTTCGTTTTCTTCTTTGTTCTTCTTCTACACCATTTTGTTCTTTTCTTTCTAAAAAAAAAAAAACCAACAAAAAAAAATTACTACTTTGATTCAGTTTTGAAGGGAAAAAAATTCGTGGCTATTGTTTGATCACACACAAGTGTACAAGTTTGATTCTTCTCTTCAAAGTTAAAAAAAATAAAAAAAAAACTGGGCGAAAAATTATACAAAAAAAAAAATTGTTCTTGAAGTCTTGGAGAAAAGAGAAGAGAAAGTCCTATTTGGGCAATTTGTGTTCTAGAAAATATTTCCCTTCTTTCCTTTATTTCCTTATTCCAAACCTTTTCCTTTCTAGCCTTTCTTTTCTTGTTCCATTGTTTGCTAAGTTTTTGTGATTTTTGTTGCTTGATTTTGGAATTTTTGTGTTTGTTGTCTTGATTCCTCTAAGAACTCAAGGAGAACATTTGAGAGGAAAAAGGCAAGAGTGAAAAAAAAATACATTTTGTGTGGAAAAAGCCAAAAGAGTGGAAAAAAAATCCATTGTGTGAACTAGTAAGGGAGTGTAGTGAGGAAACACAAACTCTTCTACTCAAATCATGGCCAACAATGAGGATAGTCCACCACTATCTCCAAGGTCAGCCACTCTTCAAGCTAGGATGGCCAATCAAGTCCAAGCTCTTCAAAGACAAATGGAGCAAATGCAAGCCAATTATGATAGACAACTTGCTAACCTACACCGTGATGATTCTAGTGGATATGAGAGTTAAAGAAGAAGGCCTAGAGGAGGAGGACGTAGAGGAGAGAGGCGTGATAGAGGGCTTGAAGGGGTAAAAATCAAAGTTCCTCCCTTTATTGGGAAGAATGATCCGGAGGCTTACTTGGAGTGGGAGCTAAAAATAGAGCAAGTCTTTGATTGTAATTCATACAATGAAAGCAAGAAGGTGAAAGTAGCCGCCCTTGAGTTCAAGGAATATGCCCTTGTGTGGTGGGACCAATTACAAAAAGAAAGGAGAAGACATGGAAGAGAGCCCATAGACACTTGGGAGGAGATGAAATTTGTCATGAGAAAGAGGTTTGTCCCAAATCATTATCAAAGGGACATTCACAACAAATTACAAAGGCTTACCCAAGGGACCAAAAGCGTTGATGAATATTTCAAGGAGATGGAGTTGGCCTTACTTAGGTCAAATTTTCAAGAGGATAGGGAGGCTACCATGGCAAGATTCCTACATGGCTTGAATCAAGATATCCAAGACATAGTGGAGTTGCAACCTTATGTGGAGCTTGAAGATTTGGTCCAACAAGCCATTAAGGTGGAGCAACAAATTAAGAGGAGGAAGTCTAAATATTCTTCTTCTTCAACTTCCAAATTTCCATCCTCAAATTGGAAGGACAAGCAAAAGAAGGAGGGTGCACCCACCAAGGAGGCCGTGAGCAACATACAAGGAAAGAAACCCATGGAGACAAACTCTAGGAGCCGTGAGGTAAAATGTTTCAAATGCTTAGGCCATGGACACATAGCATCCCAATGTCCAACAAAGAGAACCATGGTGTTGTCCATGAATGGGGAAGTGGTATCTCAATCCGAGGCTTCAAGTGGAGAGGAAAGTGAAGGAGATGTGTTCATGCCGGATGGTGATTTACTCATGGTGAGGAGGCTTTTGGGAAGTCAAGTGAAGGATCATGAAGCAAGCCAAAGGGAGAATATCTTTCATTCTAGATGTTTAATTCAAGGAAAGGTATGTTCTCTAATCATTGATGGTGGGAGTTGTGCCAATGTTGTAAGCACTAGATTGGTGTCCAAATTGAATCTTGTTACTAAGGCACATCCAAGGCCATATAGGCTTCAATGGCTAAGTGAGGTTGGGGAAATGGTTGTGAACAAACAAGTAGAGGTTCCATTCTCAATTGGAAAGTATGAAGATTGTGCACTTTGTAATGTGGTGCCTATGGAGGCAAGCCATATGTTGTTGGGAAGGCCTTGGCAATATGACAAAAGGGCCATCCATGATGGGTTCTCAAATAAGTTTACCTTCATGTATCAAGACCGAAAGGTCATTCTTTCTCCTTTGTCTCCAAAGCAAGTTAGTGAGGATCAAATAAGAATGAGAGAAAAAAGAGAGCAAGAGAGAAAAGAAGGAGAAGGAGAGAAAAAAATTGAGGAAAAGAATGATAAAGAAATAAAGAAAAATCATGAGAAAAAAAGTGAGAAAAATAGAGATGCAAAAGAGGGAAAAGAGAGCTATTTTGCAACAAAGAGTGAGGTAAAAAGTGCATTGGTCTCAAGGCAGCCCCTATACATACTTTATTGTAGGGAATTTTGTTTAAATTCTAATGCCTCTAATGATATCTCTTTGTCTAGTGATGTTAAAAATCTTTTGCAGGAATTTGGAGATGTTTTTCCAAAGGAAGTGCCAAACGGGCTTCCACCTCTAAGAGGGATTGAGCACCATATTGATCTCATTCCGGGTGCATCATTGCCCAATAGGCCAGCCTATAGGAGTAATCCTCAAGAGACTAAGGAGATTCAAACCCAAGTGGAGGAGTTGATGCAAAAAGGGTGGGTGCAAGAAAGTATGAGCCCATGTGCAAAGGTAATTTTGGTACCAAAAAAGGATGGTAAGTGGAGGATGTGCACAGATTGTAGGGCTGTGAATAACATCACAATTAAATATAGACATCCTATCCCTAGGCTTGATGATTTGCTTGATGAATTGTATGGTGCATGCCTATTTTCTAAAATTGGCTTAAAAAATGGGTATCATCAAATTAGAATTAGGGGAGGGGATGAGTGGAAAACTGCCTTTAAAACCAAATATGGATTGTATGAATGGTTGGTAATGCCTTTTGGGTTAACAAATGCACCTAGCACTTTTATGAGGCTTATGAACCATGTTCTAAGAGATTTTTTAGGCAAGTTTGTTGTGGTGTATTTTGATGATATCTTAATATATAGTAAAAACTTAGATGATCACCTTGAACATTTAAGGGTTGTTTTACTTGTATTAAGAAGGGAAAAATTGTATGCAAATTTGGAAAAATGCACTTTTTGTGTGGACCATGTGAATTTCCTTGGTTTTGTGTTAAATGCAAAAGGGGTCCATGTGGACAAAGAGAAAGTTAAGGCCATTCAAGATTGGCCAACCCCCAAAAATGTGAGTGATGTAAGAAGCTTTCATGGTTTGGCTAGTTTCTATAGGAGGTTTGTTAAGGATTTTAGTACTTTGGCTGCACCTCTTAATGAAATTGTCAAAAAGAATGTGGGATTTAAGTGGGGGGAAAAACAAGAGCATGCTTTTAAGAAACTTAAAGAAAAACTCACCCATGCACCAATACTTGTTTTGCCTAATTTTGCTAAATCTTTTGAGATTGAATGTGATGCTTCTAATGTTGGTGTTGGGGCTGTTTTGATGCAAGAGGGGCATCCAATTGCTTATTTTAGTGAGAAATTAAGTGGAGCTTCCCTTAATTATCCCACCTATGATAAGGAATTGTATGCCTTAGTAAGAGCTTTGCAAAATTGGCAACACTATCTTTTGCCCAAAGAGTTTGTGATTCATAGTGACCATGAGTCTTTGAAATATTTGAAGGGGCAAGGAAACTTAAATAAAAGGCATGCAAAGTGGGTTGAATTTCTTGAACAATTTCCATATGTGGTGAAACACAAAAAGGGTAAGGCCAATGTTGTGGCGGATGCACTTTCAAGAAGATATGCTTTACTTTCTACCCTTGAAACAAAATTGTTTGGACTTGAATGCATTAAGGATTTGTATGAGCATGATAAGGACTTTTCAAATATCTTTGCTAATTGTGTGCATTCAGCCCAAAATGGATATTTTAGGCACCAAGGGTTTTTATTCAAAGATAAAAGATTATGTGTGCCTAAAAGTTCCATAAGGGACTTACTTTTGAAGGAGGCGCATGAAGGAGGTTTAATGGGACATTTTGGGGTTCAAAAGACTTTAGACATGTTGCATGAACATTTTTATTGGCCTCACATGAAGCATGATGTGCAAAAATATTGTGAAAAATGCATTGTGTGTAGAAGATCAAAATCTAAAGTAATGCCTCATGGACTTTACACTCCTTTACCTATTCCTGATTTTCCTTGGATTGACTTGTCTATTGACTTTGTTGTGGGATTGCCTAGATCTAGGAATGGTAAATATTCAATTTTTGTTGTGGTGGATAGATTTTCAAAGATGGCACACTTTATCCCTTGCAAAAAAATTGATGATGCTTGTCATGTTGCTGATTTGTTCTTTAAAGAAGTGGTGAGACTTCATGGTCTCCCAAGGAGTATTGTAAGTGATAGGGACACCAAGTTCCTAAGTCACTTTTGGAGGACATTGTGGGGAAAGCTAGGTACAAAGCTTCTCTTCTCCACTACTTGCCATCCCCAAACAGATGGGCAAACTGAAGTTGTGAATAGGACACTTTCTTCCCTTTTAAGGGCCGTGATTAAAAAGAATATTAAGTCTTGGGAGGATTGTTTGCCTCATGTGGAATTTGAATATAATAGGGTTGTTCATAGTACTACTCAATATTCTCCTTTTGAGGTTGTTTATGGATTTAACCCTTTAACTCCTCTTGATTTATTGCCATTGCCTAACTCTTCAATTTTAAAGCATAAAGATGGCAGGGCTAAAGCGGAATATGTGAGGAAGTTACATGAGCAAGTGAAGGCTCAAATTGAAAAGAGGACAGAAAGTTATGTTAAGCAAGCCAACAAAGGGAGGAGAAAGGTGGTCTTTGAACCCGGAGATTGGGTTTGGGTACACATGAGAAAGGAAAGGTTTCCTTCCCAAAGGAAATCTAAACTTCAACCAAGGGGAGATGGGCCATTCCAAGTGGTGGCCAAGATCAATGACAATGCATACAAGATAGATCTTCCTAGTAAGTATGGTGGGATTAGTGCAACTTTTAATGTGGCTGATTTATCTCTTTTTGATGTAGGTGATGAAGATTTCAATTCGAGGTCGAATTCACTTAAAGAAGGAGGGGATGATGTAAGCCCAATGGAGACCGATTTGGATCAAGAAGCCATTCAAGGTCTTGGTGGCCCAATGACAAGAGCTAGATCAAAGAAAGCCCAAGAAGCTCTAACTCAATTGGTGGTTTTCTTAATGGAGACAAGCCCAAATGCACATGCAAGTAATGAAGACAATGAGCCCAAGATAATAACTTTGCTCATCCAAGCCCAAGAAGCATGAAGAGGGCATGCAAGCCCATTTTTACCATGTTGTATACGAATTTGATAGCTTAGTAGGAGGAACCTTTGGTTTGCATGCCAATACTAACTCCTATAAGTTATTAGTTTGTTTATTGTTTTGTTAATTATGTGGAAGTTACACTTTTTAATATGAGAAGTAAAGTGTGACAGCCACATAATGATGGTTATGAGAGAATAATAGACTCATCATTAGAGGCTGAGTTAAGAAGGGATTGGTGAGTCATTTAGTGACATGATTGTGGGGGTTATGATCTCTTTGGGAAGCCAAAAGTTGGCAGGGATTAGTGAGTCATTTAGTGACATAATTAGGCTATTCAAGTGGAGGTTTCATTTTATCTTTGGATGCCAAGAGTTTGGCTGCCATACTATATGTAAAACGAAAATTCATATGAAATAACAAGTTTGATGTTGTTGGAATTTATCCAAATTAGTGAGAAGTGTTTCCCCTAAGTTCTTGGTTGAACCAAGATTGAGTTCTTATCAAGAATCTCCAAATTCTTGTGGCGAACATCACTTGGCTTATCAAACAATTTCCATTGTTTGTGGCGCCTTCATCATCTCTATCTCTTCCACTTTCTTCTTTCTTCTTCAACTTTTGTTTTGTTACATAAATCTGAAATTGATTTGGTCTTTGTTCTTGACCAAAGTGGCACAACACTAAACGAATTTCAATCAAAAAGATCATTTCAAGGCAACCACAAGTTGGGTGTTATCAAATCTGGTGCACCAAACCAAGCCGTGTCAGGAATCTGGTGCACCACACCGATCCAAACCATGAATCTGGTGCACCACACCGTGCCAAATCAAGAATTTGTCT
>JAUPTC010001489.1:0-24603 GCA_030762895.1 Sophora flavescens
TGTGTTATGTGATGTGATTTATAACCCCGCATATCCGAGTGAGACCAGCAGTGTTATGTGATGTGCTTGGGCATTGTTTTGTTCATTTTTACAATGCACCATGTGCGAGCCTCGATCGCCTTGAAACGAAACGTAAAGTCAGGATCTCCTGAGATTAGGTATCAAAATAGAGTTGAATATTAAGTGCCATATCTCTCTTATAAAACCGATTGTTCTAGTTTGAGACCTTTGTTATAACACTCGGTTATGTTATGTATATGCATGATTTAAAATGCTTATACGATTATGTGATGTATGTATCATGTGTACAGGTTGTCAGGATATATCAATTTGCCTGTGATCTCACCCGCTACACATTTCAGATTCTTCTGTTCATATCAGACTGGCAATTTATCACAGACAGTGCGTAGGACCTTAAGTCACTCCCGAGACTTAGGATTTAATTGCTTGATGAGGTATTACTTACTTAATAACTTTTAGAACGAATTAAATTGTATAGTCGAGACTTAGATTATTTTGATGATATATAATGAAGTTTGGCCTGTGAGCCTTTACTTTAAATGGAATGTCTATAAACTTCTCAAGAGCATATCTTTGAATGAAAAATCTAAGCTATTTCTTCCGGGTTTTGTAAAGCTTAGCGGCTACATCTATTATTTTTATGTGTCGAAGGCCCAGTTGAATTTGATGTAACTGGAATTCTGAACGAAATGTAAACATGTTAACAGTGTTATTTTACTTCGCTGATGTCGAATTACAGAGAGACTCTGCTGAAAATTTTGTAAAATTACTACTTTGTATTTAAGATATTCTTTAAAAACTATAGCTTACAAGCCATGATAGTAAGTTTCAAGGGTTTCCATCCGTGCTTAGGGGCTGAATCGTGACAAAAATTTTTTACACTCAATTTCGTACATTTTATGTGTCTATATAGTTATTTCTCCAAAGCACCAAAGAAATTATATTTTAATTTTTATTTCCGCACGTGTTAATAAGTGCAATGTGCCTGGCTATGTTACAGAGTGGTATCGTGAGTTTGTCAAGTCTTTCGATCTTTTGGGGAATAGGTTCATGAAGTTTTTGTTGTGTGATCTCTGGTTGGTTTTGTTTGAATTGTTTCTTGTTGGAAGAATGGTGTTAATGCACAAGTATATGTTTTCGATGGTTTTCCAAGCGGTTTTATGTCCTTTGGGAGACCGTAGATTCTTGAATGTTACTTGGGTTCGACATGACATTCGATTATTCTTGTGAATCGTGGTCGACATTTGAAACAAGATGCTTGTGTAAAAGGATTTTTCCGGAGTTGTTTTCTTGAAATATTCTAGGTTTATAAGCAAGAAGCGACATCGATTTCGGGGATGATTTAGTTTTTGGATTCGATCAGATCTTTTGTCGCTTGTGTAGGATGTTGCTCTGCTAAATGTTGAAGCGAGTTGACGACTGATTCAACTGAGAAAGATCAGCTGTCCGAACCGCTTCCTAGGACCGAGTGTTTTCCTCAGGAAGACCAATTGTAGTGCTGAGGTCATGTCACCTGCAGATTTCACAACTAGGTAAAGACGAATGATGGACAAGTATTCTTCCTGGATTGGCAGTTGATTTTGCAAATCAACTACGAGGAGAGTTGTCATCTACTCAAAAATCGACTTGAAGACGAGGTATTACTCCGACTGAGTGACACCTATCTAGGGTTTTCAGATCGCAACCTGGGCCTTTGATGGTGAAAGATCAACCTTTTGCATGTTGGATCGATTGATTAAGTTGTTCAGATTGTTCCCAATTCAAGGTGGTCACACTAAGCTTGGCTAGAAAAAGTGTAATGTTGGTTGGAACCAAGACGAATCGAGTGGATTTTCGATCTCGTAAGGGAGTTGTTTCTGGACATGAAACTCTTATTGTACTCTTGATTCTTTTGTGTTTGTCGCTGACATTTATTTTCTCGAATCTTGTGATTGTATTAGATAATCACAACTATGAAGTTTTCAGTGGGTCGATAAATTTTCCGATCTTAATTTTTGAATCTCAGAATCATGAATTAGTTATGCCGGGACCATAAATTTCCCGCTATACATTTCTCTTGTTTTCAGGAGAAGTTGTACTACACTCAAATGATCCTCGATGTATTGTGACATCGGAATGGATTGGTTTAAAGGAATCGATCGGGTCCTGGATACTTTCACACTTTGTTTATATGGTTATGACTATTTCGAGTTATAACCTATATCATTTTGTGGATAGCAGTAAGCTTTTGGTGAACCTAGTTTTCGTCACTTTCTATTTTGTTAGAGTGTGAAAGCTCTGCCATTTTGTAAATTCTTTGTACTAAGAATAATAATTAATCCTCTCGGGATTGAGCATTATTCACTTTGATTATTTAAATCCTTTGAAAAATTCTTTCGTGGGAAGAATTTAGAACTTTATTAGATTCATGTTTGTAAAATGTGTATTGATCATGCATTTTTACATCCACGAACCCGATGGAATGATCTTTTTCATACTCCAATGTTCCGATATCCTTCAAACTATGCTAGGAAAGTGAACCAGAAAATTTCTTTTCTGGAGACATCTTTTTACGATCACTAAGGTCATGCCTCTTATCATTGCCTTAAAGTGCTTGCTGTCATTGATCATCTTAATTCTAATGCCTTCCAAATGTTGTCGATGTGTGACTTATCTCATCACTCGTGAGTTGGATATCTTCACATCACAATGTACAATTGAGACCTTCCATGTTGAGATGTTAGCATTCTTCAATCTTTGTTATGAGTTTTTGAAGACCAGATGAGTCTTGTTTGAATTCAAGTGATCGTTGATCGAGGGTGAAGTTTACATCTTCACGAGTTAAGATCCACAGGTATTTAGTGAACTGAATAGTGTATCAAGTGATCGGATAATTTTTTAGACTTCATGAGTATCTTTAAGTGTTGTTTCCGTATGAAAAACGAAGTTTATTAACGGTGGCTCAAGTTATGTTTACTTTAAGTGTTGAAGGCTAAGTTGAGACTAAATTCGGTGATCATCCTCCGTGGGATGGATAAGGAATGAGGTGACCTATCTTTAGCGAGTTAGTCAGAGATAGTGTGGTATCTAAATTTTTGTCATCTCTATGGTAGAACTAAACAGAGGCGATAGGAGTTTTGTTAATGTATAAGATTTAAATGATATTACGAGAATCCTTAAGTTCAACATTTTGAGTGAGATGATTACAACGGTTTTAGCCGTGATCGAGGTAGATATATCATTAAAGGAATTTAGAGTAGTAATCAATATTTATGGTTAATAATGACGAGTGAGTCAGTTAACGGAAAAATATATGGTAGTTTTCCAACCTGAACGAAATTAGTAAAGAGGAGTTATTGAGTGAAACTAAGTTGTTAAAAGTTTAAGAATTATGGGATGGAATAATTCAAACTGAAGTTGATTCCTTTTGGTTGTAGTTATGGAGAAATGCAGTTGCTATTCTCTAAAAGATTAAAATGAATGATTATGATATAATTTGGAGTGGTGAAATATGTTGAAAGGAAACTAAACAACAGTGGTATACTTGCGAGTTGAAGGTTGATGGTGATGAGGTAAAAGTTAGTGTTGGAACTTGATGTCACATGAGGATAAGGTGTGAAGAAGTTAGCTAGTAGGCAAATTCGGAGGAAAGAAGTGATTAAGTTTTGATTATGTCTACGGTGAAATAAGCTATGCGAAATGTTTATAACCACGAAGTCTTATTTGGTAAAAATGTGGTTGATGATCCATGGGAGGACTAGATATTTTAAATTGAAGATTGCCAGGGGAGCTCTGGCTTTGGATTTCTTGGCTTTATTTTGGTGCGGCTCTTAGGAGGGTAATGGCCTTAGGAAACACTCTGTTTTATAATCTCTTTTCTCATTTGCAAATATATAAGATAAGGGCTTAGGATAAAAGCACTTCCTTGTATAAGTGATGGAGCTATGTTCGGATAGAGGAAGTGTTAGGAGTCAGGTATTTCCTTCGACAATAGGATAGGATGGGCATGGTAAATTTCTTAAACCAGGGGATAATAAGGGGCTTGGAACCAAATTGAAAATGAGAGGCAAAGGTAGAAGATGAATTAGTAGGCAAAAGATTCGGGAGAGGAATTAAAGGAGAACGGACTATTGTGGAGGTGGTAAGATTCAATTTTGATAAGATTGAATTTCTTAGGTTCTTGGAGTAAAGTTTATCGGGTGCAATTCAGGAATGTTGTGACGTTTTGAGTTGGAGATTTGAAAGTGTGAATTTGATATGACTAGAAGAGTAGATTAAGCTAAATGGACTAAGACTATGATTGCGATCTCTTGAGTGGAAGGTTAACTCAAGGTTATGGTAAAGATAGTGTTGGTTTGCAGCGTTATCTATGAAAGTTAGATATTGGAGAAAGTTTTTACTAATGGATTTGTATTGCGAAAGTTAAATGGAAGAAGATTAAGCGTTGATTTTGTTCTTCTTGAAGTGTAATAGACTAAGAGGAAATATCAAAGGTATACCTGGAGAGAATGCTATAGTGAAAAGTCTCAGAGGATAAATAAAATAAGCATAAGAATTGATCCAGTCATAGTGTTATAGATGAAAGCGAATGAAGCAAGAGGGCAGAATTAAGCAAGATTTTAGAGTTAAGGTATGATTGCAAGCATCCCTGTTTAGTTTTCAGCTCAGGCGAAATTTCGAGACTAAATTTTTTTAAGAAGGGGTAGTAATGTAACACCCTAGTTTTTACACTCCAGGATTAATTATTTTATTTGGATGTTTATGTGTTCCAATATGTTAGGTGGTTTTAGTTTGAGTAATTAAATTACCTCAAATTATTTTATTAGGTGGGTAGCACTCGACTTATTTCAAAGTGAATGCACGTTTAAATAGACAATAATTTCACGTTATTGTTATTATTATACTAGTACAGAAAAATATTTTAAATAATATGATTAAAAAAACATTTTCATATTCTTATCCTATTTAATTTTAGATGAAAAATATTTTGGTTTCACAATTAATATCGGAGATTAAATTTTTGGATTGAGTATTTTCTTGGGGTTGATCAGGATTAATATTATTAATCTTTACTCTAATTTGAATTTCAAATTTTATCTTTATCCAATCTTTATTTTTAGATTCAAAAGTAAAAACATGTTTATTTTAGGCCTAATACTTATCACTCTTTTTGTACCTATTGCTAAATAATTAGTTTAAAAACTAAACTTTCTCACTTTTCTCTCTTCCGATTTCTCTCCTTTTCTCTTTTCTTTCTCCCTGCTTTCCTCTCTTTTCTTCTTTCTTTCCTTTCCTCTTTCCTCTTTTCTTCTTCTTCCCCTCCTCACACCGCCTTCTTCCTCCCCCCCCCAAACTCACCTTCCTTCCTTCCTCTCCGTCGCGACCACCCGAGGCCGCTGCTCTGCCACCGCACGAGAGCAGAGGGACCGTCCTCGCCACCGCTGCGGCTGTCTCGCATCAAAACCGCCACCCACCGCTCGGTACCGTGGTAAGCACCCTACGCCGCCATGCTAGTGGTTCTTCACCTATTTAGATATTGAATCTTCTTTTCTTCTTCCATGAGGTTTAACTCTTGTTTTTGTTGGACCTATGGTGCTGTCCAAAAACACACCGCCGCCCCTCCGTCGGCCGTCCGCCGCAGTGAGCACCACAGCACCACCTTCAAGTTGTCTCCAAGCTTGGGTGAGTCAAAACCCTATCTTGTGTCTCGGATTTAAAACCCCAAATCTGATTTTTTGAAACCCTAACCCTTTGATTTCGATTTTAATCTTGAAATTTAAAGTTGTTCTATGATATTAGGACTGTGAGTTTGTGTTTTCCTAAACCAATTTCATTATTCTCGAGTTTCCCCTAAATTTTAATAAGTGAGCCCTAAATCCCCAATTTAATTTTATTTGAATTTGGGGTATGTTTTTATGAAATTAATTATGATTTAGTGTAATTAGGACTCTAACGGATGATTTCAAAGTTCCTTTTCAAATCTTGTAATCAAAACAAAGTTTCCTAAAGGGTATTAGAGGTGAGTTCAAACATCATTTTCTTTAAAAATAACCTTGTTTGGTAATTAGATTAAGTATTTAGATCAAGTTAGAATGTGTTTGATCATGTAATTGATTTCATTTTTTGTTGTTGCGCGTTATTGGATTACTCGGAGACGATTGGACACTACTATTCTTGTTGATGGAGTAGGAATGAGCTAAGGTGAGCCTTAGGACGAGGATCCTTTACTTGTCTTCAAAAGGCAAAGGAGTTACCTAAGGATATTCAATAACTATATATGTGTAGTGTGTAATTGAGTAGCGGGAATATTATTGTGATGTTTGTTTCAATACTTGAATAACTTGTTTATTTTGAACCATTGTGTTATTAATTGGAGTTGAATATTTGTTGCTTTAAAGTGTTTATGAATTATATATATGTGATTAATCATAGATATATATGAAATTATATATATATGATTAATTGTGATGTTATTGCTGTTGATTGAAGTTGAGAAGCCGCATCGAGTCCGTGCCTAATAATGTTAAGGATTAAAAGCCTTAATAAGCCTTGAATAAATTTTTGAAAGTTTTGGGTTCACTTATAAAAGTTCATTGTTTAAAGTGCTTACTTGTAAGAATAAGATTCTTTTGTTTTTAGGAAAAATTTTAAAGTGATTTGAAATGGAAGGAAACTATATTTTTTTTAAGATCAAAAGTTTCTGCACGGAGAGAAACCTTTTCAACTGCGGTATTCTATGAAGGAAAGACTTGAAAATATTTAACTTTATTCCATCAATGAATTTCAAATACAAATGTATTTCCTAAATGTTTTAGAAAAGATTTTTACAAAGGAAAAGAGGATTTTCTCCCAAATAATTTTGAAACGTTCCTAAGCATTTGGATAAGTGACCGAGGTTTTGTTTTTGGTTTTGATTTTCACTGAGCGAAATGTTTTACAAGTCGATAAATTTGCCTAGAAACCGAGACGTCGGGTTCTAGTGTTGTATGGACACGTAGATCAAGGATTCAGTGTCGTGACGAGAGTGTCCAGAAGTTTTGTTTTTGACCGTGTGTCCTAAGTTGATGTGGACAGTGTGAGTTCCATATCCGACAGCCTAAAACTGGTGCATTTTTAAGGGCATCGTGATTGGTATCTTGACCTTGTGTCCTGTGTTGAGATTAAAAGATTTGGACTGTTTGTCCAGTATTTGTTTTATGAAAAGTCTTAATTACAAGAATTAAGCAAGGTCGTTAAGCTTTGTGTTTCGACTAGAAAGATTATTACGACAAAGAAAACAAACGAGAATAAAAGTTTTTCTCATGCATTCAATGGCAATTGTGTCATAAATGGGCATTGAATCCGAGTGGATCAATGTATATGGCGGTTGTTCCAGGAGATGATGATCATTGAGGTCCGAGTGGATCAATGTATCTTTTATGTGATTTGTGGCCAAATTTATAGGACTAGTCTCCAAAAAGTTTATCAAGTAATAGTCTGTAATCTGAGTGACGCAATAGGTTATGGAAAAATAAATTCTAATTCGCAGCGACCATTGTGGTTCTGACATGTGTGAGACAATGAGTCAAACTTTGATTTATAACCTCGCAGACTGCTGGAGATCGCAGTTATGTGATGTGATTTATATCCCTATCTGTGTGAGACCAAGTGTGTTATGTGATGTGATTTATAACCCTGGCATATCCGTATCTTTTTAGGTAAGGTGTTATGTGATTGCTTGGGCATTGTTTTGTTCATTTTACAATGACCATGTGCGAGCCTGATCACTTGGGAAACAGAAAGTCATGGATCTCAAGGAGATTAGGTATCAAAAATAGAGTTGAATATTGAAGTGCCATGCATTCTCTTTATAAAACCGATTGTTCAGGTTTGAGACCCTTTGTTATAACACTGTTATGTTATGTATATGCATGATTTAAAATTCTATATGATTATGTGATGTATGTATCATGTGTATGGTTGTTGTGTGATATATCCATTTGCTCAGGGATCTCACCCTTACACACATTTCGGGATTCTTCTATGTTCGATATTGTACTCTGGGTACTCTATCGCAGATGGTGGAGAGGAATCTTTCTAAGTCACTCCGAGACTTAGATGTAATTGATGATGAGGTATTGCTTACAATAACTTTTAGAACGACCAACAGGGTTGAGACTTAGATTATTTTGATGATATATACGAGTTTGGCCTGGAGAGCCTTTATTTTAAAATGGAATGTCTATAGCTAAGAGCATATCTTTTGAATGAAAAATCTAAGCTATTTCTTCTCGGTTTTGTAAAGCTTATGGCTACATCTATTATTTTTATGTATTGATGCCTAGTTGAATTTGATGTAACTGGAATTCGGAACAGAAAATGTAAACATGTTAACAGTGTTATTTTACTATGGGATGTCCAGAATTACAGAGGAGACTAGCATTGAAAATTTTGTAAAATTACTACTTTGTATTTAAGTATATTCTTTAAACTACTTGGCTTGCCAAGCCATGATAGTAAGTTTATGTGTCGATCCAGGCTTAGGTATGGAATCGTGACAAAAATTTTTACACCCGATTTCGACATTTATGTACTTGTATAAGTTATTTTCAAAGCACCAAAGAAATTATATTTTAATTTTTATTTCCTCACGTGTTACTTAAGTAATGCCCCAAGGGGGGTGTTACAGAAATCCTTGATGGAATAAAGTCAAAATATTTTCAAAGGGTTTTTCCTTCATAAAACCCTCATTCGAAAGCGGTTTTCTCATACAAAACTCTTGATCATAAAAAGGTAGTTTCCTTCAACTTAAAATCACTTCAACATTTTTCTAAAAACAAAGATCTTATTCTTCCAAGTAAGCACTTTAAACAAGGGAACTTTTATAAATGAACCCAAAACTTTCAAAGTTCTATTCAAGGCTTATTAAGGCTTTTAATCCATATAGTCATTGGCAGCACGGACTCAAGTCCTGCTTCTCAAACTTCAATCAACAGTAATATATATTCACAACAATAATAATATTACAGTTTATGAAAGTTCATCACATATATATAATTCATAACACCTTAAAGCAAGTAATGTTCAACTCCAAGTAATAACCACAATAGTTTAAGTAAACAAGTTATTCAAGTATTAGCTCAATATCATGATAATATTCACAACACTCAATTAAACACATACACACATGCATATAGTCATTGAATATCCCTAGGCAAGCTCCCCTTACCTTTGAAGACAAGTAAATGGTTCTCGTCTTAATGCTCACGTTAGTTCCAAGAGTGCAAACAACTAGGGTGTTACAAAATAATTAATCATATGTGTAAAAACTAGGGTGTTACAATTATCCAGGAAGCAAGGTTAGTTTGCTAATGGATAAAGGGGCTCAGGATGCCTGGTAAGGTTATTCTTCCAACTTGGCAAGATGAGTTGATGTTATCAAGGGCGAGTTGCATGGGATGAAAAGCTATGATTGTCATGTGTTTATGGAGTTCTTACTTCCCATCGCCTTCAGCTCGCCCCCACACAAAAACACACACACACATGTTTTGAATGCCCTTCCTGAAATAAATCAATTCTTCAAGGACTTGTGTTCTACAACTTTAAGGGAAGACGATTTTGATCGGGATGGAACAAAACATTCCACCTATACTTTGCAAGTTGGAGAGAATATCCCCCCTTTGGTTCTTTTGATTTAATGGAGCATCTTCCAATTTATCTTGCATAAGAAGCCAGCCTTGGTGGTCCAGTTCAATATAGGTGGATTATCCATTTTGAAAGGTAATATAAGTATCCCAATTATTGAACATTTTCATGAATATTAGTTAATTAATAATTGTCTCCCATTTTTTTAATAGATTCACGGGTGACTCAAAAGGATCGGAAAATATAAGGCTAGGGTTGAAGGTTCAATCATGCGTGTCTTACTTACACGCGGAGACAACTCATTTCTGCTCTCATTAATTCAAACACATGGTTTTGTCACCGACAAATACAAGGAACGAAATGGAAAATGAAAGTGGAAGACTACCTGGAACCTTATCAGTTTTTTGTCTTCCCGGTAGTCATTCCGGAAAGGAGTTGACACATTATTTAACGGAGGAAGAGTGGAACTCAGCTCATGTTCATGTATTGATCAATTGCGCCAAGGTTAAACCATATCATGAGTATATGTGCCATAATTTTTATTCCTTCGATAGCATAGGTTAATTGTCATAACTTATATCCATATATGTACCATACCATGAGTACGTATGTGCTTATAATTTTTATTCCTTCGATAGCATACGTTAATTGTCATAACTTATATCCATATATGTTCAGTGCATTCTTCCCCTTTATCATTCTGTTATTCACTATAATGTATGCGGATAAAAACATATCGTTAAACTTTGTGAATAGGTTTATAATGAGGCACCTACTGTCAATAATCAACATTTATGAAACTTGGCTGACAGTCCTCTGACATATGTCAAAGAATGGCACATATACTTCGTGAATGGGTACAAATTTCATACTCAATCATGGACAGAAGACAAAACAACAATAAATAGTGGTGTTTACGTAAAGGGTGAATCAGGCGGATGTGCAGATGACTTTTATGGTGTGATACAACACATATATGAGTTGTCATATCATTATTTAGATTACCCTGAGAGAATAGTGTTGTTTGATTGTAATTGGTTTGATCCATCTAGTAGAGGCACTAAATTGAATAAAAAAATAAAATATTGTGGACATCCAAATGAGTGAAGATATCACATGTTTGATCCGTTTATCATGGCACATAATGTGAGACAAGTATACTATGTCCGTTGTCCAGTAACTCAAACATAAAAACGAGGTTGGTGCGTTACAATCAAGACAAAACTAAGGGGTGGCATTGAAATAGATGTTTAAGAGTTGGATGAGCCATATCAAATGGATGAAATGTCACATGCAAATGAAGTATTTGAAGTTGAATCAATCCCTTGTTTACAAGACACACAAGTTGTAGGGGAAGAAGTGGATACGTCCAACTTGACATCAAATCAAGTCATTCCGGATGAAGATGTTGAAGAACCCGACTCAACAGAAGATGAAGATGACTATGAATATGACACTCGCACAAATCTGAATAATAATTAGATTATTTGTTTTAGTGATATATTTTGTATTAAGTTGTATTGTCATTGTCATAACTTTAAGTTAATTATTATTAGCATCATTTTCCATTATTTACAAATTTGTGTTTTTGGTTACTTTCACTAGTGCATGAAGCACTTTTTACGCCTCTGTTAAAAGTGCTTTTCACGCCTCAAAAAAAGCCAAACGTTAATACAGCCAGACGTAAATGTACTTTAACTTCCTCGCTTAGAAAGCAGATAAAAGTTTACAATTAACGCCTGTCTTTTATTAAATCGACTTTTAAATATAACACATTTAATATTGTCTTTTTATATAACGGACGCGTTCAAAGTGCTATTTTTTAACGCTCTGTCCTTTAAACAATACGTTAAAAGTAAACTTGTAATGTCTTTTGAATAAAAGCAGATGATAAAGTCGGTTTTTTTTTATAAAAAAATTTGTTATAGTATCCCTTCGCTAATTAGCTCCTCGCATTCACTAATTCCGAATACATAATTTGCACACACACTCATCACTAACAAGTCCATATACATTAACTCGTGCATTTGCATTCCAATAATATTTAGAACTATTACTAGGTAATTAACCCAATTTAATTAAAACAATTAGAACTATAACTATCTTAATTAACACAATTCAGGCCATGATACATGAAAATTCATAACATAATAATACATATATATTCTATACAACCACACATTATGTATCTTCTAAGTATATAAATATAAATTCCATACAAACTACACATCTTCTAAGTATGCATGAGGTATATTTTTTATTCCTCTTATGCAATGATACTTAAAAGAATTCTGCAAATTTCGTCCTCAAGTCTTTAATTTGGTCTCTCCCAAGAGCGTGTCCTGAAAATAAAGCCCCGCACAAGTTAAATAAAATACACATTAACTCCAAGTCATCACCAAAAATAAAATTAAAATATATAATTAAATAACTTGTTTAATTAATTACCTTCCTCAATCACCTCGATAATAGATGTTGGACGAGTTAAACATATGATGTATCACATAATAGGCACACCACCAAGTATCTATCTGATAACGAGACTACAAAAGAAATGAAATTTAATGTCAATTATATATATATATATATATATATAGTAATTATAATATTAATTACTATTTAATAAACTAGCAACCTTGAGGTTAATCCATTCAGGATTTCCTTTAAACTTTGAAGACTTACTTTTCCCGTTGGCGCAAGATATGTTGCATGCCTTCATTGCGCTATCATAAACAAAATATTCATATCAATTATATGTTCATCAAGTGTGTAATAAAATAAAAGCAAATGTTATGAATTTAATTAAATAGAAGACTAATTACTTACGTATTGATAGAGGCCACCACATCCTTCGACGGTTCGTTGTGGAGAGAGCATAAGAATATGACGGAGTATGTGCAGAAGGATGAAGTATGAGCAACTCCGCCAATGGTTATCCTTTACGTAGGGTGCCAGATGTATGTCTTTCCGATCACTTCCTCCCACTAAGGCGCCGAGATATTTACTCGACTTTACTGTCATCTGACAAGAACTGAGATATGATAAGGGGGGTCTCATAATCCATAAACATTGTCGCTTCCTTCAATTAGAAGATGATACGAGATACCTAAGATATGAAATATAATTGTTAATTACGTAATAAATTGAAATTTATATAAATTATAAAATTTAAATAAAATATAAAAATTTAAATGAATTATAAAATTAAAATGTACTTATTTGGCACCAGATACTTAATCGTACAAGCTATCCAATGGCCATCTCAGGCAAAAAGTCCCAAGATCAACACCACAAATTTAAAAATAAATGCTTGGTCTCAGGCGTGCCCTCCATCCATCATGTTCCAGCAAGCATTCAAAACGCTCGAACTGAAAATCCTCACCAAGAGAGAACATACGAGACCCGGAGACTAACAAAGCAACACGGCTTCTGCTTTGCTCTTCAACCAAATAAAGAAAGTATAAGTAATTGAGAATAAACAAACAAAAGTAATTGATAAATATGATCATTATAAATATACCCGGACAACTCGAACTCCCGCTTAGCCAACTCAGCCCCCTTTTCACCTCCAACTCCCGCTCCCCTCGACAAAGTATCCACCTCCATGTGCCTTTAACAGCTTTTTTTTTATGCTCACATGTGAAGGTTGGTTAGCTCCCATGTTTCTTGGGAACATGGATAAATAAAAAATATAAGCCTAATTAATAAACATTATATGTATAAATCTTTAGTGTCATGATTAGGCCAATTATGTGGGGTTATGGTTTTGTCTTTGGAAGCTAAAAGTTGGCAGCCACAATTATATGTAATTCTCCCAAAACAATGAAATGGTAACTTTGGATGTTGAATTTGGATTGAAATCCATTTGTGAGACTTTGTTATCTTCGGTTCTTGGTTAAGCCAAACTTGTTCATATCAAGAATACAAGATTCTTGTGGCAAACTTCATTGGCTTATCAAACTCTTAGTTTGTGGGCATACTATCTCTAATCTCCATCCATTTTCTATTTTCTTCACCCTTTAATTGGTACACGAATTTGACTTGTTCATCTTGTATGAAAATTCAACCTAAGATCACCAAAAGGCAACCTATCCATTTGGTTATCATCAAGTGGTATCAAAGTCAGTCACGGCAGCCCAAGAAGATAGTCCACCTCTTTTCTCCAAGGTCAGCAGCCATTCATGCTAGGATGGCTAATCAAGTTCAATCCCCTACAAGGCAAATGGAGGAGATGAGAGCAACTTATGATAGACAACTTGCCACCCTTCAAAACCATGATGATTCAAGTGGCTATGATAGTGAAAGAGGAAGACCCAGAAGAGGAGGACATAGAGGAAGGAAACAAGATAGAGGAATTGAAGGGGTCAAGATTAAAGTTCCTCCCTTTCTTGGGAAGAATGATCCCGAAGCATACTTGGAATGGGAGATGAAGATGGAGAAAGTCTTTGATTGTAACTCTTACAATGAAAGAAGAGAAGGTGAAAGTAGCCGCCTGAGTTCAAAGAATATGCCCTTGTGTGGTGGGATCGATTGTAAAAGGAGAGGGAGGAGGAACCTATAGAGACTTGGAAGAGATGAAGCATGTCATGAGAAAGAGGTTTGTCCTAAATCACTACCAAGGGACCTTCACAACAAATTGCAAAGGTTGCACAAGTCACTAAAAGTGTTGATGAGTATTACAAGGAGATGGAATTGGCCTTACTTAAGTCAAACTATGATGAAGATGGGGAGGCTACCATGGCTCTTGCTACATGGGTTGAATCAAGATATTCAAGACATAGTGGAATTACAACACTATGTGGAGCTTGAAGATTTGGTCCAACAAGCAATCAAGGTGGAGCAACAACTTAAAAGGAGGAAGTCAAAAATTTCATTCATTCTTCTAAATTTTCAACCTCAAATTCAAGGACTATTAAAGAAGGAGGGTGCACCATTCACTAAGGAGGCCGTGAGCACCTTCAAGGAAGAAGCCAGTGGAAACAACTTCTAGGAGCCATGATGTGAAGGTGCTTCAAATGCCTAGGTCATGGACACATTGCATCCCATTGTTGAACAAAGAGGACCATGGTGACAAGGAATGGAGAAATATTCTCCCCAACGAGGCACGGTGATGAGGAGAGTGAAAAGGAGAAGAAATTCCGAAGGAGACTTATTCATGGTAAGAAGACTTTGGAAGCCAAACCAAAGACCAAGATGATAGTCAAAGAGGAAGCATCTTCCGTACTAGGTGCCTAATCCAAGAGAATGTTTTGCTCTTTAATCATTGATGGTTGTAGGTGTGTAAATGTTGATAGTTCTAGATTGGTCTCAAAATTAAATCTTGTTACTAAGGCACATCCACAATCATATAGGCTTAAATGTCCAAGTGGGGTTAGAGAAATTGTGGTAAATAAGCAAGTTGGAGGTTCTTTTTTCAATTATGAAATACCATGATAGTGTACTTTGTGATGTAGTGCTATGGGGGCAAGCCATATGTTGCAGGGGAGGCCTTGCAGTTTGATAAGAAGGTCAGTCATGATGGGTACACCAACAAGTTTTCTTTAATCAAAACCGAAAAGTTATTCTTGGGGTCCTTTTCTCCAAAGAAGTTCGTGAGGATCAAATAAAAATGAGAAAAGAGAGAGCAAGAGAGAAAAAGAAAAATAGAGAGAAGAGATTGAAAAAATAGTGTTGAAAAGTTTTTAAAAAAGTGACCTAAAAGTTTTTAAAAAATCAAGAGAGAAAATAGTGAGGAAAATAGTGTGAAAATTAGTGAGAAAAAGAGTTATTTGGCAACAAAAAGTGAAGAGAACGAGGCTTTGATTT
Organism: Sophora flavescens; assembly: GCA_030762895.1. Classification (NCBI taxonomy): domain Eukaryota; kingdom Viridiplantae; phylum Streptophyta; class Magnoliopsida; order Fabales; family Fabaceae; genus Sophora; species Sophora flavescens. The sequence continues at coordinate 15,430 of JAUPTC010001489.1, forward strand.
CAAGGGCAGGCCCAATGCATTTTATATTTCAAAATTTTTTATTCTAGTTGCTAATGCTTCTAATGATTTCTCTTTGTCTAGTGGTGTTGCAAATTTTTCTAGAAAATTGGAGATTTCATTCCAAAGGAAGCGCCCTATGGGTGGGGAACCCACGGATTTCCAAAAACCACTTTAGATGGACCACAAATGTCTAATTTTGGTGATGAAGATTTCAATTCGAGGCCTAATTCACTCAAAGAAGTGGGGATGATATGAGCTAATAACGAGCATGGTTCAAGAAACAACACATGGACTTGATGGGCCTATGACAAGTGTTACAAGCAAGAAAACCCAACAAGTTTTAATTCAAATAATGGCTCTTATAATGGAACCAAGCCCAAATGCAAGATTGATGGAATGGAGCCCAAGTTGGAGACATATCTCCTCCAACTAGAAGACCCATGATTATGGTGATATCGGGCATGCACTTGAAGACAAATCCATTTTAGTTGTTTTTTTAAATTCAATAAGTGTAATGGGTTATGTGAGTAGGTCAATCGTTAAAGTGTTGGAAATGGGTCAAGCCCACTTAGTCCCTTGTTTTACATGAGTTTTAGAGGCTTAGGGAGGAATCTTTGGCTCGGATGCTAAAAGAAACTCCTAGTTGTTATGTTAATAATTTTTTAAATTATGGGTTACACTTTAATTTGAGTAAGTAATTGTTACCACCATAATGATGAGAGAGAGAGAGAGGTTAATGAGAAGGGCTTGAATTCAATTTGGTGGCTGAGTTAAAATAGCCTTTTAGTGAGTCTTTTAGTGTCATGATTAGGCCAATTATATGGGGGGTTATGGTTTGTCTTTGAAGGCAAAAGTGGCAGCCACAACTATATGTAATGTAGCCAAAACAATGAAATGGTAACTTTGGATGTTGAATTTGGATTTGTAAATCCATTTGTGAGACTTTTTTCTCTTTGGTTCTTGGGTTGGAGTCATACTTGTTCTTATCAAGAATCCAAGATTCTTGTGGTGAACTTCATTGGCTTATCAAACTCTTAGTTTGGATGTGCTACCATCTCTAATCTCCATCCATTTTCTATTTTCTTCACCCTTTTAATTGGTACACGAATTTGACTTAGTTAATCTTGTATGAAAATTCAACCTAAGATCAGTAAAAAAGGCAACCTATCCATTTGGTTGTCATCACAGTACATGTCTTAAAAGATATGGAGGACACTTTGGTGGTATGAGTACTGCTGGCAAGGTGCTCCAACGGTTTATCTGGTCTACTCTATTTAGAGATGCACATGGAATGTTAAACACTGTGATAGGTGCCAAAGGGTAGGTAATTTTACTAAGAAAAATGAAATGCCTCTAAACACTATTTTAGAAATTGAACTTTTTGATGTTTCTGGGGGTATTCACTTTATGGGGCCATTTCCCTTCCTTGGCCACCTTTACATCTTGGTGGCTGTTGATTATGTATCTAAATGGGTGGAGTGTGGCAATAATCAAAATTGATGCTAGGGTGGTAACAAAGTTTCTACAAAAAAATATTTTTTCTAGATTTGGATCCCCTAGAGCTATCATTAGTGATGAAGTGGACCTATTTTTGAACCAAGTTTTTCTAAACCTGCTTGCAAAATATGGAGTTAGCATAAAGTAGCCACAAACCTATCATCCCCAAACTAATGGTCAGCTGAGTTGTCCAACAGGAGATCAAAAGTATCTTGGAAAAAAATGGCCAACCCAAGTAGGAAGGATTGGTCCTCACATCCAGATGAGGCTCTGTGGGCTTGCGGAAGTGCATTCAAGACCTTTGAGGATGTCCTCATATAGACTGTATGGGAAAAGCTTGCCATATGCCCCTGGAGTTGCATGCACAAAGCTTTTGGGCAATTAAGAAGCTGAATTTTGATCTTCGGTTTCGTTAGAGCAAAGACGATGCCGTAGTTTAATGAACTGAAGAACACAGGGCTATTTTCCTATGAAAATGTTCAAGCATACAAGGCAAAAACAAAAACTTGGCAAGATAAGAGGATTCATCACGCATCTTTTCATGAAGGAGAACAAGTGTTGTTGTTCAACTCTAGGTTGAAGCTTTTTCTAGGCATGTTAAAGTCAAGGTGGTCTCGGTCCATTCAAAGTTATAAAGGTCTACCCACATGGAGTTGTTGACCTGCCGGATGCCGTAGAGTGGCAGAGAATTCAAAGTTATTAGCCGTAGAATCAAGCATTATATTGGTGAACCTTTGATAGAATGAAGGTCACCACCACCCTTGATGACACCGAATGATGCCGCAACATGATCCGCTGAGGACCTTATAAACCAAGCGCTCACGGGAGAGCAGCCCATCAATAAAAAGTATTTAACTTCCGGAATAATGAAGCAAAGATAGGAGGCGAATGAGTTCAGCTACAGCCAAGCCAAACACAGGGTTGCTCTAGAGCAATGTTGCATCATGCTCTCAGTTGGGGACTCGGAAAGTGGCCAAATTTTATGGAACTGTTGGCAAAAATGCAAGGTGGGGGCCACCGATATTTTGTCCGTTGTGAGTAAGGTGGACTGTTTTAAAATTTTTTTGAATTTCAATTAATGACAAAAAGATGGGAGAGAGAAACTACATTCCCAGACAAATAACCCCCAACCACACGATCTCCATTCCTCTCTCTTCTTTATTCCTCTCTTTCCCACATTTTAACCTCCCACGACACCCAATCCACCCCTCCCCCCACACATTAAATAGACCACTCTCTACCTTCATTCCTCACACAAACTCTACACAATCATTTGCTTTCCTTCGTCTTCAACCCGTATAATAACCTCCAAACCCTTCCTCTCCTTCACCAATCAAACCCTAAAACCCACTATGACAGCTAAGAAGGAAGCGAAGATCGCACACGTAGCTGTGAAGAATGTCGCCCGACCTCTCGCTAATCCAAACGAAACCCCTAACTAGATCGGTTGGTGAGGAAGCGCAAGAGAAGGACAAGAGAAACCCCTAAAACCGCGGCCTCCATCAAGAAAAAGGGTTCAAATACGGTTAGCGGGTAAACTGAGGCTTACTAACGAACGGTGGAAGTAATAGAAGCACACAAGTGGAGAACCTTTGCCGAGCATAGATGGTTTCGTGCACCAAATGGTCAGGAGTTCTAGGCAAATATTGTGTCGATGCCCAAACCTTTGTGGTAATCAGAGGAGGAAAGGTATCTTTTTTCTCCCAAAGCCATTAACCAACACTTCGGGTTGGAGGAAGTGGAGAACGAGTACAAGATATCCTCGAAAGCTGCAACCACAGTCCAAGTCGGCAGCAGATGAAGAAGGACTTGGCCCTCCCAGCGCATACTTCAGGCAGAAAGTAGAAGGCCGCCATGCTACTCGATCCATGCGCAGCCTCTTTCTAAAATCGGTACCACTTCCGTATATTCTCTCTCCCCATCGCTCATCCGAGACAAAGTGGACAAATAACGCCTAGTTCTCGCTCCACTGTATCATGAACAAGAAGAAGATCAATGTGGGGGATATACTAAGAATCATATCTCCATTTGTGCAATGAAGAAGCAAGGTAACCTAATCCTCCTCTGTCTTATCACCGAACTGTGTCTGGAACAAGGAAAGAGTGACAACCCCGAGAGAAGGCCTAGAATGTAACAAAGGCCCCATTGATATGAACTGTGTCGAGGATGTACTCTAATTTAAAAACCCCAGTGCAAGCGCAAGCAAGCCTCCAGATCGGCACCCCAGGAAGCAGGATCGCCCGGATGTCACAAAAAAGTGGATCACTCGACCACCATGCGCAAGAACACATGCATGAGCAAGCATTCTCGGCAGTTTACTACAGAAGTACAAGTGGGAGAAGCAGACCATGAAGTCAATAATTGGAAGTGGACCCAATCCCCCGCCTCCCAACTAAATCTTACCCCATTTTGAAGAAGACGCTCCAAAGAACACCCTATGACAATGTTCCCGACCCCACCTCTTTAAATCCTGAAAAGCACAACAAAGAACATCAACCATGCCCAAGCCTCGGACCGTGATGAAGAACGGAGGGGATTGCCTCATCCAAGCAAAGAAGAATCAGGCCTCTCGTCTTCCCAAAAGAAATCTTCCTCTAAAGTCTCCAACAAGATCGTGGGAGCTTAGAAGGTCTTGTGGCCGCAAAGACATGAGAGCACCCTCCTCTACCCTCAAAGCGCCAACTCCCTCAAGCATCAAACCAACAAAAGTGCACCACATCGCTTGCTGGGCGAGGGAAGCCAGAACTAAGATTGACGCTGTTTCCAGGGGAAGCGCATGAGGAAGATGAGGAAAACACACTTCCTCTCTCAAAGAAACTCAAAATGGCTGCACCCAATCCCCGCAGCCTAAGATCAAGAAGGAGAAGGTGTCGTAACACCTAGCAGAAGAAGAAGCTAAACTGGGCTGAGGCGTAAGAAACCGAGCAATGAACAAGAGGTTAAGGCAAGAGGAGGAGAAAGAAGAGTAAGTCAAGAAGATGCCGAGGAGGAAAATGAAGATGAGGTAGGAGTGGAAGAGGGAGAAAAAGATGAAGAATAGAATGAGGAAGAAGAAGTCCAGGCCACCGAGCAACACAAGGCAAGGTGTCGCCCGCCAAAAGCCGGAGGCACCAGGAAGAGTTTGCGCACTACAACACCATAGGCTTAAACAGAGCCATAGTGGATGGTGCAGCTTGCTACAGGAACCCATATGAGGATGCCCTAAACCTTCCACCCCATTCCCGCACTATGTTCTTTTTATTTTTCTGCAAGTAGGGTCACCAGGACTGTTGTGTTTGTTTGTTTGTAGGGCCACTTGGGCCATATTGTTTTGAGTTCGATTAATAAATGGATATGCATGAGCCCCACTCCCCTATTTTAGCTCAAATGATTAATGATTAATTGAGACGCCTCCGGCCTCTTTTTCTGTTTTTAACTCTTACTCGTTTGGAATGAAATTTTGCCACTAATCTAATGCAATAACTTGAATGTGATCACCAACATCGTTGTACCTTATTTTAGGATGAGGACATATGTGCTGACATGAAACATATAAATGTGAGCCTAAGTGACAAATTACATTGTATATCTATGCATCACACTCATGCATTGCCTCGTAAGGTTTGCTTTGATTGATCTGATATGAGCACACATGATTCCACACACTTTATGCTTCGAGGCATTTTCTTGTTTGTTTTATGTTAGCCGTGAGCCTTAATCAACCCACCCCTTAGCCATTTATTGAAACAGCTAGCACATTACAAGCCATAGAACCGGAAAAACAAAGTTCACCTGAAAGGTAGATCTTAGGATGCTTTGTAGCTAGTTCCGGCATAAGTTTTTTTGGGGGGGGGGAGCTTGAGGACAAGCATCCGCATTAAGTTTGGGGGTGCTGTGCTGCAACACATGTCCATGTTGCAGCAAGGCTATAAATAAAATAGTAAAGGAATAGGCAGCAAAGGAATTAAGAAGGCATACGTGTATAGTGTAAAGCTGTCATTCCTTCTGTGAAGCTGTTTTCTTTTTTTAAAAAAAGTGCTGAAAATTTTAAAAATATGAATAGAGAACAATGAGAAACTTATAAATTGGCAATAATTTTTTCTCTGTTCCCCATAAAAAGAATAAGATGTGGACTTAGTGATGGAAAGGAAAATCCAAGAAAGCAAAACAATGAAGCTTGTGGGAATAAATGGGAAGTTGAGCTAGATAGAAAAGCATCCTTTTGCTCTACCTTGAGTAAGCTAATTTCCCAAATATCTTAACCCCAACTGCCCAAGTTATGTTTACACCTTAAAGACCTCTTGCCGTGTGTAATTTGTGATTGTTTTAACTATGATAGAATCTCATCAAGTCTAAATCAGAGGTGCATACTTAGGTAAATAGTGAAAAGTCTCATGAGGGTGAGGTGAAGAACCAACGTTGCGAGAGGTGAATGTTGCAAGATGTGTTAATCTGTTTGAACCAAGTGTGTAGTAGTTGTTGTTGTGAGCTGGGATAGAAAGAGTATTTTGGTTAAGAAAGCAATGTGGATTTCGGATGGAGGTTAGCGAAGGAAAAATCGATTCTTGCATGCGATTCTTTAATTGGAAATCTTGTGTCTCTTTTGTGTTTTGTTTGCATTACTTGAGGACAAACAATGGTTTAAGTTCAGGTGTGATAACTTTTTGAATGAAGAGTTATTTAGCTCCTTTTGACTCTTACTTTTTGTTGTCTTTGAGGTTTTAAGTCTTAATTTTCATAGAAATGTTAGTTTGCGAATTTTGTGTTAAGTTTCGTGAATAACAGCTAAATGCTGTCAAATGCTCTATCTTTGTCTAAAAATTATGTGTCTACATATGTAGAGAGCTTGCTGGAGCATGGCTGAAGCATCGGGAAACAAGAACTTGGTTGTTGCAAAGAAGGGCTGCCTTAAGAGGGATCGCACTAAAAGACAAATCAGACAAGGACACATTTCTCTCTCCTCCCGGCACTGACATCGTCCCTTTTAAGGAATCCTACACGCCTAGGATCGGTGACCCACCTTTTAGGAATTGGGCTAGGGTTATTTTATTATTACTTTTGTATTAGCCCAAAAGAGGATGAAAGAGAGTATAGTACTATAAAGGCATTTAGGGAAACCGTAGTTGGACACACTTGAATTTTATTACACAATTAATCTGCCCTTGGAGGCCGCGTCATCTCTTCCAAACTAGCATCACACAAGTTTTTGCTTTTTCAACCATTGTAATGGTTTCTTGCTCATTTCTTATTTTAGTTCTTTGTAAGCTCATAATGAGCTAAGCTCTTTTTAAGCTTTAGGTATGCTTGTATAATGAATGTTTAGTTGAGTTATGTAATGGCTATGTTTTGCATCTTCTTTTTTATCATGCTTTAATGTTGTTTAATTAAGAGTGATCAACTTGATTGAATATCTAGCTTGCTTGGTTTGAAAAAAATTAAGTAAGTGGGAACTTGATAAAAGATAGGAGTTAAGTCATTAATTGAAAATTAATTGATGTTGAATAGGCTAGGAATAGCTATTCAAGTCCCTAAGCTAGCGGAACATGCTTGATTAAGAGGGTGTAATTAATCAATCTAGGAATGGAAAGCAGTTAATGAACCTAACCCCGTAATATTGGAAAACAAACTTTAATTTGTTGGAGTTAAATGCTAGAGCATAGTCGATCATGATAAAGGCTAAACAGATTTATGCTGCAGCATACCTAAAGCTATTTTATTTTCATCCGATCCATCAAATCGTTTCTCTGTTAACCTGTTTATTTTCAGTTTTTAAATCACAGCCTTATTTACTTTTCATTGCACACCTACTATGATTTTGGTTACTAAACCTAACTTCTAGAACATATAATCTGACTTGGACTTTGTGCATCATTGTAATCCCTGTGGGAACGATATCCAACCAAAGTTCTATATTACTTGAGGCATTTGTGTATACTTGCACAAGCTCGAGAACAAGTATTTTTAAGGCAACAAGTTTTTGGCACTCAGAGTCTCCTTAGATTCCACTGAGCAAAGCATCACGTATAGCCGAGAATCATCACTCCTTATAGGTACTACTTCATTGGCAGATACTATGCTAGAAGGCTCAAGAAATGACAAGGTCTTACTAGAACAATCTAACACTACATTGTTGGCAGAAAGCCAATCCATGCCAAGGATAACATTTATCTGCTGCATAGGCAACCAGACAAGATCCACAAGGAATGTCCTATTCTCAACAACTATAGGACACTATAAACAAACAGACATGGTAGTCAAGGAATCATTAGTCGGGGAGAGAATCAGGTGGTATAAGGTAACCGAGAAACAGTACTGTGAAATGATCCACACTCATGTGAAATAAATGAATGTGTAGCACGAGTCAAACAACACAAACGAGAGTCTACCAACTATAACATACCCTGGATAAGATCTGCGATTGAGAGGATTCAGCTCCTCTCACAAAGAAACACTCTCCCTATGACCCGAGATCGGTCGCCTCGCTCGTCCCGTCTGCTGGGAACTCCACTTCAAGCTCCACCTCAGTAACCGGCAGTCTCCTCTGCAGCTCTCTCTCGTTTTCCTCTTCCGCCGCATTCTGAGCCATGTGACCTAGTTTCACAAAATGAAACAACTAGGTCTCTCCATGCAATCTCTAACATAATGGGACCTCCAGATCGTAAAAATGATCGCCTCTCGTGCTGCCCGCTCCATCAACTAATGCTGCAGAAACTGGTAATGATGTAGATGTCTGAACATTCTTCACTGGTCTGGTATAGGGTCCCCGTCTCAACTGGGAACCACTGCCTGCTCTCCTCTGAAAACATGGTATGATAGGGCCTCCACTCCTCTGTTGTTTATGCTCAGCAGCCTGCCTCTGATCTATGTCGTCTATGGAACTGTATCTCTCCACTAACTCAGGGAAACTCTAAATGTCTAAGGGCACTATAGCCTCCCATGGCTCATGTCGTAACCCCTCCTCAAATCTATAGCACTGCCAATCCTCATCAGGGAACCTCTGATAAAACTCAAAACTGTAACAAGGCCTCCAATCTAGCTGCATAATCACCAACATACATGTTACCCTGTCGGAGACTCATGACCTCCCTCTGCTTCTCGCGTCAAACCAACCGCGGAAAGTACTTCTCGAAGAAACACTCTCTGAAGGTCTCCCAACTAATCACTTTGACCTCAGCGCCAGCAGTCTCCTCTTACCTCTCCACCATGCCTCTGCTCCTCCAGTGTGATCACCAGCAACTCTCTGGGGTTCTACCACCACCTCGTCCCAAGTCTCCTCGACCTTTACCTCGAGCCATGATCTTGTCAAAGAAATCATTAGCTCACATTCATATGACATATAATACTACATAAAACTGGAATATAAATACTATATGCCACATAAATGTTAATTATCACGTTCGGACTCACTACCCAACTTCTAAGCATAGTCAAAATCCGAGGGGGATTCAACTAAAATGGCTAGTACACCCTAACCTTACAGTCTGAACAGAATAAAACTGCTCAGATACCACTAAATGAGACACCCCGATGTCCCATTAAAGAAAATCATATTTTACTTAATACTTAATCGTGATATTAACGTTAAGCATATATATGAAACAGTGAAGAAATAAAAACCTTAAATAAAACAACCATCCAAATATAAACATAACATCACATGTATACACATATATATAGTATCGCATAAGTACGGTCATA
>JAUPTC010001490.1:0-24539 GCA_030762895.1 Sophora flavescens
GTGTGGAGGTAGAACCATGGAGGTGGAAATGCCACAGTCCGAGACTCGACTGTATGGATCCTCCGTATAGGTACTCCGTTTGCATTAGTCTCAGTAGTCGTGATTGGTCCCTGATAAGTCGCAGTCGTTGCTCCTTCATGAATGGTCCAACTCCCCGCTGCCCCAGCATGATCGAAGACCTCATTCCTCGAACTCGTTGGTGCCAGAGGGACGTCCGGATCCATCTAAGAGTACGTGCGTTCCTGAAGCAAAGAGAAAAGTACAAAGCATACATTTGTGCAAGAGTGAGATACCGTCATAAGATATATCCCACAACAACCATATACATGATACATACATCACATAATCATATACGCAGTTAAATCATGCATATTCGCAATATATCAGTGCTATATCAAAGGGCATCAAACCCGCACAATCAATCTTTCGAAAAGATGCATGGCACTTCAATATCAGGTTCTAAATTAATCTCATGAGATCTCAACACCGTTTCTTTTCACTGGAGAATCATTAGAGTTGGTCAAGCTCTAGCCCACTTGGGCAGTTACCCCCTTACCCTCATGCATTAAGGTCTCAGGACGGGCAACGTCACATGTGCCTCTTCACTCGGTTTACATGGACAGACTCCCAGATACCACCATGTATCTGATATATTCATCAATAGCACGTCTGCTTGGGGAAATGCACATGATAAAATATTTTATTTAAAGGATTTCTTTGTGTTCATTTTTTTTTCACTGTCGCTGCTCAAAGCTAACGACTTAATCATCATTTCCCCATCACTTGAAAACTCAGAAGCATAGGACTCATAGTCCGAATGCTCAATCACAATGCCCAAGACCGTGGCCGCAGTCAAGGGTTGTGGTCGTAGAAAACAACCTTCACCTTTAATCATGATCATCACACACGGTTAGAAGACACAGTCCAACACAACGTGATTAGGACCTAAGTCCCCAATATCATAGCCAGGACTCGTAGACCCGAATTAACACTGATCCAAGATCACGAGCACATCACTGAATACTAGAGGCGACGTCTCGCGTACTAGATTCACTTTCATAAGTACTTATTTTTCGTTCAGTGAAAAACAAATCCAAAACCGAATCCTCGATAACCTATCCAGGTTATCGGAAAGTTTCTAAAATATTTAGGAAAAACCTTTTCTTTGAAAATCCTTTTATAAAGCATCTATGGAATTCTTTTATCTTTGAAATATTTCCCCCAATAGGATATTGCCAAATATTCTTGAAAGTTTTCACTTGAAGACACATAGTTCGAAAAGTATTTTTCTCTTGTATAACAATAGTACACCAAAATCATTTCAACATTTAAAACAAGTACTTTAAGTTTAAAGAGCTTTTGGAAAAGAACACCAATCCCTTCATATTCAAAGCTTATTAAGGTTTTTAATCTTTATTATGGTTGAGCACAGACGCACGTCTGGCTTAGCAAACTTTCAATCAACAACAGTATATATCATCAGTGCAATGGTAACATCACAGTTGAAAGCAGTTCATCACATATATGCATTATATCATTTAGAACAAGTACAGTTCAACATCAGATAATAGCACCACAGTTCAAGCATATTAGATAATCAAGTAAGCTCAATCAACATATAAATATCCAGTTAAACACCTACACACATGCATATAGTTATTGAATATCTTTAGGAAATCCCCTCTTACCTTAAGAAGGTAAGGGAATGTAAGAAAATAAATGGTTTCGCGGATGTTCTTCAAGGTTGGTTAGGAGGCAAATCTAAGTTTCAAGACACAAGGTTCAAAGGATTAGAACTCAACCAAGAACTTAGGGTTAGAAGTTTCCAAAACATATGCAACTTAGGGATTTATGATCCGCAAGTGCTAAGAGTTTAAAACTTGATTACTTAAAACAAGTTGAACAAAAATCCCACCAAGTTACACCTTGATGGAGATTCGACCTTGATCAATAAAATAGGCTAGGAACATTTTAAAATTTCCAATCTCTTTGGTTTAGCATCCATTAATAGTAAGGAGCTCAAAACCATGATCACTTTGGATAAATGAAAAACGAAACACCCTAGGCCCATAACCTTTAAGGTTCGACCATCCTTGGGTTTTTGTGATAAAAATCTTTTAATTCTTCCAATCTCTTAGACCTTTTAGCATCCAATAACTTATGGGGCTTGAGGCTTTGATCATCTTGGAAACACCATATGATTATAAATAATTAAAGTATAATATCATAAAGTAAATGGCATAATGTAAATGACATAAAGTAAATGGCTTAAAGTAAATGGCATAAATATAAATGGCATAAAAGTAAATGACATAATGTAAATGACATAAAGTAAATAGCATAAATATAAATGGCATAAAGTAAATGACATAATGGAAATGACATAAAGTAAATGACTTAAAGTAAATGGCATAAATATAGATGGCATAAAGTAAATGACTTAAAGTAAATGGCATAAACATAAATGACATAAAAGTAAATGACATAAAGTAGAGTAAAAATCTTTAAACTTTCCAATCACTTTAGACATGGCATCCTTTAACATAAAGGAGCCTTGGTCAATGATCATTTTGGGAAACAAATCTTTAAACTTTCCAATCACTTTAGACATAGCATCCTTTAACATAAAGGAGCCTTGGTCAATGATCATTTTGGAAAAACAAATCTTTAAATACAAACTCACACTTGTAAAAGTTGAAACAAGATCCATCAAAACCATAGGTATGGTTCGGCCTCATTAGGAAGTAGAGGCTAGGAAAATTTGTTTTACACAACCTTTTAGTATGTTAAACTACAAGTAAATACAAGGCCATAGAAATTGGTTTCAACTCAAAAGGAGTTTTCTACCATTTTTGAGAGATTTTTGAAGATAAAAGCTCATAAATGACATGAAGAAGAAACTTTAGAAAAAGATGAAGTTTTTAAAGAAAAGAATACATGAGAGTATTACCCTAAACAATAGGAACAACTTTGATGAATAACACTTTGTGAAAAGAAGAGTAAAAACAAGAGCTTTGGAAGCTTGAAGTGAAAAGATGAAAGCTTAAGAATGAAGTAGGAGAAAGGAAAGTGTTTAAGTCAAGTTGATGAGTGCTATTTATAGAGGGATGGGTGGAAGTGCACGGCCTTAAGAGGAAGAAGAAGAAAGAAGTTGAGTTTCTTGAAGTGTGGTTTAAGAGTTAATGTGATGTGATGTGATTGGAGAGATAAAGTGAAAAGTAAGATTTTGAAGTGTAATGAGGATTTTCTTTTTCATTAGGTGTGTCATAACATTAAATGAGATTCCCATCAAGTATTTTCTCCTTCTTTAGGGTTCCTTTAACTGCTTAAATATGTAACCGGTTGCACATCCGATCGTATTTTCTGAAGGTTTCGTCCGGATAAAATATTATATTTTATTCCCGGACAACAAAATTTCGAGAATTTACCAACCCACATAAAACATCATAAAAATACTAACTGTCTCGTTCACGAATTAAAATTTTGTTTCTGGCTCAGTAAACTTGTACCGGTAGTGAGAACCCAGACCGGTTTTTATCTGAATTTTCGACCGAAAATTTTATTGGGGATTCATATGGTAAAACAACACAAGAAAATGATTTTATTTTAAATAAAATCATCTTCTGGATTTTATCGAAAATAAATACATTAAAGCATGTATTTACCGATAAAGAAGCATACGAAAAACGGGGCGTTACAACTCTACCCCTCTAAAAAGAATTTCGTCCTCGAAATTACGTATCTTGAAATAACTCAGGGTACTGCAACTTCATCTTGTCCTCAGCCTCCCACGTTGCTTCTCCGGTTGTCTCATTCCAGATGACTTTGACCAAAGGAATTTGTTTACCTCTGAGCTGCTTTGTCATCCTATCCACGATTCGTGTCGGCGAAGTCACAAAGGACAGGTTCTCTTTTAACTGCACTTTATCAGGCTTTATGATATGTGATGGATTTGGAATGTATTTTCTCAACTGAGAGACATGAAAAACATCATGGATATTGGAAAGAAAGGGTGGTAAAGATATTTTATAAGCTACTGGACCTACACGACGAAGAATTTGGTAGGGTCCAATGAACTTGGGTGTAAGCTTTCTGGACTTTAGTACTCTGCCAATCCCAGTCGTTGGAGTGACTCTCAAGAATACATGTTCGCCTTCCTCAAACTCTAGAGGTCGTCGTCTCTTGTCCGCGTAGCTCTTTTGTCGGCTCTGAGTTGCCCTCATTTTCTCCTGGATCATCTTCACCTTTTCCGTTGTTTGTTGCACGAAGTCTGGACCTAATAACAAACTTTCACCATCCTGGTACCAATACAAAGGCGTCCGACATCGTCGACCATACAGGGCCTCATAAGTTGCCATTCCAATGCTTGAATGGAAGCTATTATTGTAGGTAAATTCTATCAATGGTAGGGACTCGTCCCAACTCCCGACATCCTCCAAAACACAAGCCCTCAGCAAATCCTCTAGTGACTGGATTGTTCTTTCTGATTGCCCATCCGTCTGTGGATGATATGCGGAACTCAATCTGAGTTTCGTTCCAAGTGATTCTTGCAAACTCTGCCAAAACCTTGATGTAAATCGCGGGTCTCGGTCGGAGACAATGCTTGAAGGCACACCATGCAGCCTAAAAATCTCTCCGATGTACAGTTGGGTTAACTTCTCCATAGAGTACCTCATATTGATTGGCAAAAAGTGAGCTGACTTAGTCAGTCGGTCCACTATTACCCATATAGCCTCATACCCCTTCTTTGTCCTTGGTAAACTGGTCACGAAATCCATTGAGATTCCATCCCATTTCCATTCTGGAATATCTAAGGACTGTAACATTCCTGCTGGTCTCTGGTGTTCCACTTTGGCTTTCTGACATATCAAACAAGAAGCGACGTATTCCATTACATCTCTCTTCATTCCATACCACCAATATAATTTCTTAAGATCTTGATACATCTTGGTGGCCCCTGGGTGCATACTCAACCTACTCTTGTGGGCCTCTTCTAAAATCAGCTTTCTTAGCTCAGCATCATCAGGTACACAGATTCTCTCGCCAAACCTCAAAATTCCATCTGTTCCTTCTCTAAATTTTGACAGAGCTCCTTGGCGTACCAAGTCTCTTTCTGTCTGTAGATACTGATCAGTCTCTTGCTTCTCCTTTATCTGCTCCATTAGTCCATTTGACACGGTGATCCTGTTCAGACACAATTTTCCCGGTGTACTTTCCACTAACAAACTTAGATCTCGGAATTTTTCCAGCAGTTCATGTTCTTTGATCATCATTGCCGATGCGTGAATTGTCTTTCTGCTCAAAGCATCCGCCACTACATTCGCCTTTCCAGGGTGATACTGTAGTTGAAAATCATAATCCTTCAGGAATTCTAACCAACGTCTCTGAAGCATATTCAATTCCTTCTGATTAAACAGGTACTTCAAGCTTTTATGGTCACTGAAAACATTAAAAGTAGCTCCATACAAGTAATGTCTCCAGATCTTTAAAGCGAAGACCACAGCAGCTAGTTCTAAATCGTGCGTCGGATAGTTCCTCTCATGAATCTTCAACTGCCTCGAAGCATAAGCCACCACTTTCCGATTTTGCATCAGTACACAGCCCAAACCCTGATGCGAAGCATCACAGTAAACCTCAAAATATTCCTTGGGATCGGGTAGGATCAATACTGGTGAGGTTGTCAATCTCCTTTTTAGTTCTTGGAAGCTTTTCTCACAGGCTTCTGTCCACACGAACGTTTGGTCCTTACGCGTCAACTGAGTGAGAGGTCCTACAATCTTGGAAAATCCTTCAATGAATCTCCGGTAGTAGCCAGCCAAACCTACAAAACTACGGATTTCCGTTGCCGTTGTTGGTCTTTCCCATTCCAAAACAGCCTCGACCTTCGTTGGATCCACAGCGATTCCTTCACGGGATATTACGTGCCCCAAGAATTGAACTTGCTCCAACCAAAATTCACACTTCTCTGGTTTCGCATAGAGCTGTTTCTCTCTCAGGATCTGAAGAACAATGCTAAGATGCTCAACATGAGTCTCCTTGTCCGGAGAATAGATCAGTATGTCATCAGTGAAGACGACTACGAACTGATCCAAAAAGGGACGAAAGATCCTATTCATATAGTCCATGAATATAGCAGGTGCATTCGTCACTCCAAACGGCATCACCAAATACTCATAATGCCCATAGCGTGTTCGAAACGCTGTCTTAGGAACATCTTCCGCTTTTACTCGTATCTGGTGGTATCTTGACCGCAGATCGATCTTTGAAAATACTGCCGCTCCACGCAACTGATCCATAAGATCATCGATCCTTGGAAGAGGATATCTGTTTTTAATCGTGACTTTGTTTACCTGACGAAAGTCCACGCACAGTCTAGCAGTTCCATCCTTCTTCCTTACTAGTAGGACTGGAGCTCCCCACGGTGACACACTAGGTCGTATAAACTCCTTCCTCATCATCTCCTCAAGTTGGTCCTTCAAGGTTTCTAACTCTGATGGCGACATAGATATTGGTCTGGTGCCTGGAGTCAGATCAATCGCGAACTCGATCTCCCGAACAGGTGGCAATCCAGGTACATCCTCAGGAAAAACCTCCGGAAACTCTCGAATGACAGGTATGGAATCCAAGTCATACTCGCTCTCGACGTCCAAGGAAAACAGTAACATGTAAACTTGAGCTCCTTCTTTCAAAGAAGCTCTTACCTGACTAGCAGATAAAAATCCGGAAATCTCCTCCCTAAAGATTAAGGTTTTCTGAGCACAATCTATTAGGATATGGTTGAAAGATAACCAATCCATGCCTAAGGTTACATCTAAATGTACTAAAGGCCAACATATCAAGTCTACAAGAAAATGTCTATTCTGAACAATGATAGGACAATTTAAGCAAACCGAATTAACGGTCACAGGTTCAGCAGTTGGGGTAGAAACAATCAGATTATATGGTAAGGAAGAAACATGCAAATTTAGAATTTTCACACGATCCATCGAGATAAAAGAATGAGTTGCGCCTGAATCGAAAAGTACAGTCAAAAGATTACCAGCAATGTCACACTTACCTTGCACGAGATCATCGGAGTTTGATGCCTCAGCACCACTCATGGTATACACTCTTCCCTTAACGGTTGGCTTGTTCATTCTAGTATGGTTGACATGATGCTCTCTCTTTGGTGCACGACACACCTTCGCCAAGTGTCCCACAAGGCCACAGTTGTTACACTTGTTATCCTTCTTTGGACAAGCATTTTCCAGGTGGCTCGGATCTCCACACCTGTAACATCTCCTCTCTTGGCCTTGATCGTTGTTTCTCTGGCCTCCACTTCCTGTCCCTGAAACATTGGGACGAGCTTGCTGTTTCTGGTTGTAGCTTGACGCCTGGTAATACGACTTCCTCTGGTTCTGCTTCCATTTTGAATTCTGGCCTTGATTCTGGCTCTTAGGACGAACAGGTCCTCCTGCGCTTCCCTTGTTATCCCTTCCTCTGCGCATCATCTCAACTTTCCGGCACTTCTCCACTAGTGATTGGAAGTTCCTGATCTCCAATGGCAATACCGATTCTTTAATCTCGAAGCGCAAACCGGCTTCAAACTGTTCACACTTCCATTCCTCACTGGGATTGTCTTGGAAGAAACGGAAATACTTGGCAAGGGATTCAAACCTTGCCGCATACTCCCCTACTGTCAGGTCTCGCTGACTCAGTGATGAGTGTGATTCCACATCATCTTTGTCTATCATTTTGCATGCATTTTCATGTAGTTTAGGCATATTTTTATTAGATTTTAGGTTAATTTTCCTTTGGAACGGGTAAGGCGGTTTTCGTGTGTTGTTTTGCAGATATCAAGGGTAAATTGCTCAAGATCAACCATGATGAAGTTTGGATGAAGATGGAGCTTTAAAACTGAAGAAAATGAGCCAAACAGAGCCCATCACGGCCTAGCCGTGATGCCCATCACGGCCATGATCGAGCAAAACTGAAAAAGAACAAAGGCTGAAGTCAGAGTCTGTCACGGCCTGGCCGTGATAGCCATCACGGCCGTGACCCAAAACCAACACAAGTCAGAGCACATCACGGCCTAGCCGTGATATTCTTCACGGGCCATGAAGCTGACGACTCGCGTCGCGAGTCATATCTCGCGTCGCGAGAATTTGAATTTTGCAAAGCAGCCAGAGGCAGAGACCGTCACGGCCTGACCGTGATGGCCATCACGGCCGTGACGCGCATTACTTGGACCTGAAGAAACCGAAATAGATCAGATTTTGAGTTGGTTTGGGACTCTAACTTCCCCAATTCTATAAATATGGACCAAGGCATCAGAGATGGAGGAGGGAATAACATACAACACATTAGGGGCTACTACTCTAGGCTTAGATCTCTTCTCCTCTTCTCTTCTCTTTTCTGATTTTTATGTTGTCAACCCAGCTTGTCATCTCCATGGCAAGACTGGAGTAGTAGCTTAGTTTCTAGGGACTAGGGCTCTGCCCGAGGCATGTAAATGATGTTAATTTGATGTTGAAACCATTGTTGATTTCATAATTGTTTTAGATCTGATTTCTAGTGTTTAAATCACTAATAAATTTGGCAACCGTTTATTTACGTGAGATAGAGGTTCTAAGGATGAACCTTGCGGTGAACTTAGGATTTCTAGGGTGATTCACTCGTAAAGCCCGGCATCCACTAGTTTGTGAGATGTGAATGATCAAAGGAGGAACCTAGCGGTGAACTTAGGTTATTTGCATGACCGAGACATTTCAAGGAGGAACCTAGCGGTGAACTTGGGTGTCGGACCTATAGAAGTCAGACTTGGGACTGAAATCACGAGAGTTAGAAGCCGTCCCTCGAGGAGCAACGAGTTGTCACGAACGCAAAGGGTCCAATCTGGGATCGACTACCACGAGAGTAGGGTCGGGTCAATTGGGCACGGCTTTGTAACCCGAGAGAGGAGCTTAAGCTATCAGAGGATAAACTCGCCTTCAAGGCAATTTCGGTAATCAACAAAGGTAAATCAGATTAGCAACATAAACAACCTCAAAGGTAACCCAAATCCCTAGGAATCCATTTAAATCGAAAACCCCAAAAACATTTGTTTTCTGTTTGTTTATCATTCAATTTCAAATTCAAAATCCTTTTTTCCAAAACCATCTAAAAAGTCCAGAACTAATCGATTCGAAAACCGATTGCGATTCGAGAACACAGTCTCTGTGGGTTCGATATCTTTTATTACTTGACGGCAGTCCGGTACACTTGCCGGAATCGCACGTGCATTCGCACGACATCAAGCTTTTGGCGCCGCTGCCGGGGACTGTGCCTTTTCGAATCTCAATTCAAATTTTGAATTGATTTTTCTGGACCTATTCTTTTTGTTTGATTTTTATTTCTGAAATATTAAAAAATAAAAAATAAAAAAAAATAAAAATAAAAAAATTCAAAAAATTCTTTTCCTTCTATTGTATCCATCTCTCTGTGTGTTATATGCAAAGATCCCTAAGTCTTGGGAGCCTTAGTGAGATTGATCCGGAGATCGAGAGGACCTTCCACAGATGTAGAAGACTACAAAGAAAGGGAGAAAGGTTGAGTCCCGTTCCACTCATGGCGAATCAACCGGATACAAAACCTTTGAAGGACTACGCAGCCCCAAATGCGAGAGGCTTGCGAACTGGGATTGCAAGGCCAGAGATTGAGGCGGAAAACTATACCATACCGCCCATGCTAATCAACATGATTAGGCAACATCAATTCGGAGGATTTCCTTCGGAGGACCCGACCGATCACATAGAGACATTTTTAGAGTTCACCGATGCAATCCGGATTCATGGAGCCTCAGTCGATGTTGTGCGTTTGAGACTGTTCCCCTCATCTCTCACTGGAAAGGCGAAGGCCTGGCTTAAGCAAATCCCCGCTAACACTTTGACCACTTGGGACCTAATGGAGCAGGCGTTCTTGGATAAATTCTTCCCTCCATCCAAGACGGCCTACATAAGAACCCAGATCACCGGCTTCTTCCAGAAAGACGGAGAATCATTATCGGAAGCTTGGGATCGATACAAGGGACTGCTGGAGTCGTGCCCACATCACGGACTCGAGAGGTGGTTAATAGTGCACACCTTCTATAACGGATTAGACTACTCTTCGAAGGTGTCACTAGATTCTGCAGCCGGTGGAGCGTTTATGAATAGGCCTCTCACCGAGGCATTCAACATCATCGAGAATGTCGCCACCAACTACCACCAATGGGGATCCGAAAGAGGTAATAACCCGAACAAGATTTCGGGGGGTAAGTTTGAGGTAAATAGCACAGATCTTATTATGTCAAAGATAGACTCACTTAATAAACGTTTTGATCAGCTGGAAAGAGCTAATGTGAGTGCATTAGGTGCTACTAACCTTGTTTGTGAGATTTGTGGAATGCAGGGACATGACATGATGGGATGCCCACATGGATCCGGCGCTTCGGGTGAGCAAGTGAACTCTTGTAACAACTACTATGATACGAACCCGAAGCTGCCCAACTATGCTCCCCCAAATCCCTACAACCAAAGAAGAAACAACCCTTACCTCTCCTACGGCAACTACAGCAACACGCTTAATAATGAGTTCCAAGAGGGTCAAGGTAATAAGAGAGCAGCACCGGGGTATCCTCAGGTACAAAGATCTAAACTCGAGACTTTATTTGAAAGTTTTGTTGAAACTCAGACAAAACAGAATGAGGAGTTTAGACAACAAGGAAGGGCAGTGGGTGAAGCAATAAAGGAGCTAGCATCTAAGGTAGACAACTTAGCAACTCATAACAAGATGCTAGAAACCCAGATTGCCCAACAAGCCATCACGTACTCGAGACCTAAGGGTACATTCCCGGGGCAACCCGAAGCAAATCCCAATGAGCATTGCAATGTCATACACTTGAGGGATGATAAGCTTGGGGTGGGGGTAGCTGAAATGGACGTGGACCCGGAGGAGGACACAAGCGAAAAAGAAGAGCCAGAACCGAAATATGTCCCTCCACCACCGTACCAACCCCCGATACCTTTCCCACAGAGGTTGGTCAGGAAAAAGCAAGTAGATGTAGAGACTAAAATGCCTACTAAACTGAAAGACCCAGGTAGTTTCTCCATCGCTTGCTCGATTGAAAATGTGGAAATAGACCCAGCCTTATGTGACTTAGGGGCTAGCACGAGCTTGATGTCCCTCACTATCATGGAAAGGTTGGGAAGCAAAGAGTTGAGACCATTCAAATTCCCCTTACAATTTGCGGATGGCTCAACTAGGACTCCTCTAGGCATACTAGAGAATGTTCCTGTAAAGGTAGGGAAAATTCTCATCCCTACCGACTTCCTGGTATTGGACATGAAAGGGAATTCTAAATTCCCCATCATTTTAGGAAGGCCATTCTTGGCAACCGCTGGAGCGGTAATAGACGTAAGGAATGGCAAACTCTCTCTAAATGTAGAGGAAGGTAGGGTAAATTTTCAGTTGATTAACTCTTGTAACAACCCTCCTTTTGAGAGCCATGTGTGCAGAATTGATGTAAAGACTCCAGCGGTAGAGAAAGAACTTAGCATGGAAGCAACCCCAAAGATACGCATGGTTGAAGATGCACCCAGTGGTGAAGTCGGGATTGCTGTCCATGCAGAAACAAAACTTCCGCCGGGAGGAAGGAAGGCTAGGAAGCTCCGAGAGAAAAGAGCAAAGCGGAAGCGTTACTGGCCGTATGAACAGAAACGGCTTTTTGAAGGAGTTCCTTGGAAGAGAAGTGTTCCGGCACTTCTACGCCCAGCCGACCCCGGTTGATTTAAGGAAGTTTGGTCAAGCTTAAGACCATAAATAAGCGCTTCTTGGGAGGCAACCCAAGTTTTCTTTCCCTTTTTCCTTTTGTTTTTGATTTAACCTCTTGAATAATTTGAGAAGATCAAGAGGCAAAAATATCATTAATAGGTTTGTCTAGTGTTTTCAGGTTGAGAAAGAGAAGAAGAGCATAAAAAGATAAAGTCAGAGGCCATCACGCCCTGGCCGTGACAGTGGTCACGGCCGTGATGAACTAAACAAGAGCACAGAAAGGATCACGGCCTAGCCGTGACAACCATCACGGGCGTGATGAGTAGGATGCCAAGGCCAGAGAGCATCACGGCCCAGCCGTGATGTAGATCACGGCCGTGACAGGGCAACTCCTGAGGACCAGAAACGATCACGGCCTAGCCGTGATGAGCCTCACGGCCGTGATACAATTTCCACCCAAGTTTTGACTGGAATGTGAAGCCAACACCCGCTACCACCTCGGTAAGTTGTTCCATTTTTCTCCTCTCTCCGACTTGATTATTTACATTGGAGACAATGTAAGTAATCAAGCTTGGGGTAGGGGTATTTATTTTTGCATTTGCATTGTTGCATTCATATTGCATTCTCATAGGCATAGATTGGTATGATCACATTCTTTAGATTGCCCCTCACTTAGAACATGCATCCGATTGTGAGAACTTGGAGCCAAATGAATTGAGATAGTGAATTTTGAACCCAATTTTTCATTATTCTTGTGATATGGCTAAAAATAAAAATTCTTGAGATAGTCATTTGATAGTTGATAATTAGCATGTGGTTCCTTAAACTTGTGTACCTCACTGATTTTTGAACTACTAAATGTAAGATTTTGAGCCAAATAGGGGTATTCACTAAATCTACCCCATTTCTTGTGATAGAGTGATTTAATTCCTCATGGACTGTATTTTCTAGAACTTGACTTGAAACCATTTCAAAACTTAAAAATTTCTGAAAACATTCTTGGAAATGATTGAGGCACTAGGTATTTTTCCGGCCTCCCGAGCTTTGATTGATAAATGCTACCCCTTAGTTGCCCAATTTTGAGCCTAAAGATAAAATACTTTTCTTGGTACCTTGAATTACTTTGATAAATAATGCTTGGTATGGCACCTATTAAAGTATTACAAAAAGGGCAAAATGGTAGTTGGAAAAATAATGGGATGAAAATATTTCTCTTGAGCTATAAATCTCCCCTTCTCCAAACAAATAAAAATGAAATGAACAGAAAAGAATGGAGAAGGGGATGACAAAGAAAGTGAGAAATGAAAAAGAAAAAAAAAATTAATAGAAAAAAAGGAAAGGTGGAAAAAGTAAATCAAAGCCCCCAAAAGGTATTTTAGAAGGTGTCATACTTTGTAATGTTTGATAATCTATCTATCCTTCTTAAAAATTCCCTTTCTTTGATTTTCCCACCTAGCAATAAATCCCATGGCCACATTACAACCAAAGGAAAAGACCTCTTGATTCTTAAGTGTTTTCTTAAATAAAGTAGAGATTTGGTTAATAGTCAAGCCTATGGTAAAATACTTTACTTGAGGAAATGGAGTGAATTGTCATAAACCCTAAAACACTTGAGTGAGGTGAGATGAGTACCCAAGTCAGTGAGGACATGAACTTGAAGAACCTAAGCTTCTGATTGGACTTGAACTTGATTATCTCTTGAGTGCTTATTAAAAATGCCTATTACTTGGATTAGCTTCTAGGGTTCTTGGTTCACTATCATGCTTTGAATGATTTATATCTTATGGCCTGAGTAATTGCTTGAGGACAAGCAAAGTTTTAAGCTTGGGGTGATTTGATGAGTGTGATTCCACATCATCTTTGTCTATCATTTTGCATGCATTTTCATGTAGTTTAGGCATATTTTTATTAGATTTTAGGTTAATTTTCCTTTGGAACGGGTAAGGCGGTTTTCGTGTGTTGTTTTGCAGATATCAAGGGTAAATTGCTCAAGATCAACCATGATGAAGTTTGGATGAAGATGGAGCTTTAAAACTGAAGAAAATGAGCCAAACAGAGCCCATCACGGCCTAGCCATGATGCCCATCACGGCCATGATCGAGCAAAACTGAAAAAGAACAAAGGCTGAAGTCAGAGTCTGTCACGGCCTGGCCGTGATAGCCATCACGGCCGTGACCCAAAACCAACACAAGTCAGAGCACATCACGGCCTAGCCATGATATTCTTCACGGGCCATGAAGCTGAGGACTCGCGTCGCGAGTCATATCTCGCGTCTCGAGAATTTGAATTTTGCAAAGCAGCCAGAGGCAGAGACCGTCACGGCCTGACCGTGATGGCCATCACGGTCGTGACGCGCATTACTTGGACCTGAAGAAACCGAAATAGATCAGATTTTGAGTTGGTTTGGGACTCTAACTTCCCCAATTCTATAAATATGGACCAAGGCATCAGAGATGGAGGAGGGAATAACATACAACACATTAGGGGCTACTACTCTAGGCTTAGATCTCTTCTCCTCTTCTCTTCTCTTTTCTGATTTTTATGTTGTCAACCCAGCTTGTCATCTCCATGGCAAGACTGGAGTAGTAGCTTAGTTTCTAGGGACTAGGGCTCTGCCCGAGGCATGTAAATGATGTTAATTTGATGTTGAAACCATTGTTGATTTCATAATTGTTTTAGATCTGATTTCTAGTGTGTTAATCACTCATAAATTTCGGCAACCGTTTATTTACGTGACATAGACGTTCTAAGGAGGAACCTAGCGGTGAACTTAGGATTTCTAGGGTGATTCACTCGTAAAGCCCGGCAGCCACTAGTTTGTGAGATGTGAATGATCAAAGGAGGAACCTAGCGGTGAACTTAGGTTATTTGCATGACCGAGACATTTCAAGGAGGAACCTAGCGGTGAACTTGGGTGTCGGACCTATAGAAGTCAGACTTGGGACTGAAATCACGAGAGTTAGAAGCCGTCCCTCGAGGAGCAACGAGTTGTCACGGAACGCAAAGGGTCCAATCTGGGATCGACTACCACGAGAGTAGGGGTCGGGTCAATTGGGCACGGCTTTTGTAACCCGAGAGGGAGCTTAAGCTATCAGAGGATAAACTCGCCTTCAAGGCAATTTCGGTAATCAACAAAGGTAAATCAGATTAGCAACATAAACAACCTCAAAGGTAACCCAAATCCCTAGGAATCCATTTAAATCGAAAACCCCAAAAACATTTGTTTTCTGTTTGTTTATCATTCAATTTCAAATTCAAAATCCTTTTTTCCAAAACCATCTAAAAAGTCCAGAACTAATCGATTCGAAAACCGATTGCGATTCGAGAACACAGTCTCTGTGGGTTCGATATCTTTTATTACTTGACGGCAGTCCGGTACACTTGCCGGAATCGCACGTGCATTCGCACGACATCACTCAGCCTCATGAACTCCTGCTCCTTCTCTTTTCTGGCACTCTGAGGGACGTATTTGTCTGCCACGGAATACTCCCCAGGTGATTGCCTGGTGCTCAGCCTCCAACAACTGCCTGGTGCCCCTCCACCAGTACTCAGCATCGCCCACTAGCTGGAACACGGAATAAGGTACCTTAGATTCCTCTGGAGTGTGTACCAGGTCGAAGATCTTTTCTAGCTCTTGAATCCAAAGGTCAGCCTTAATTGGATCCATGTCTCCATCAAACTGCGACGGATTCTGACGTCGGAAAGCGTCCAGATGCCTTCCTTCTGCTGCTTGTTCTGCCCTCTGTTGCTCTTGTTGGTTCTGGGCAGCAGTATTAGTTGTTTGAAGAGCTATGGCCGCAGCCACGTCGGCCAGTGCTTGGGAAGCAAAATCCATTCCTCTGTTGCCTCGTCCACCTCCACGAGCACCTCTTTGGTTCATACTGACCTATACCACATAAGCAGTCAGATGTCATCCAGAAAAGGGGTGTGAACTACGGTTCATCACACATTACCTCAAGGAGGTAATTCAAACAATGTCCAGTCAGAGAAAACCACAACTTCAACACAACAGACCTAAACCCAAACATTCCCGAAAGACTCGACTAGCTCTGATACCAACTAATGTGACACCCTAAAACCTGGCATCACATGGTTACTCATTTGCGGAAAAGGAACTTATTTAAAATGCTGGTCGCCTTCGGAAATATAACCTTTGTTAGAAGGGTCACTGAAAAGGGTACTTAATTTTTTTTATTCTTTCTTGTAAGCGGTAGTTAAGAAACAATGATGAACACTCAGAACATGTGAATAAACATCATACATATAAATAGATAGCCGACCCACTTGGGATCTTAGGTTTCTGGTTACAAGACAGGCCTTATCGAACTGGCCAACTCACACTGATACAAAAAAGCTGAAGAAGTAGGTAAAAGATTGTCATCACACTGGGAATGGGGGAAAGTCAGGCATAAGGATCAAAAGAAGGCTCCAAAAGCCAAGGGACCATCAGGGCAACTCCAAAACCAACAATAATCTATCCATGCCTCCTGCACTCGGAGTGACCGCAAAAGCTACCTTCAGATGAGGAACCACTTGTCGGATCGATAACTACGCCGCCATCATCGATAATCATGTCGTCGTCGTCAGGATCCTGTGGGTGGTACTCGGGCTCCTCCTCCTCCTCCTCCTCAATCTCTATGAACTCGTCGGGGTCTTCCTCCGGATCCTCTTCGGGATCCTCCTCCATTGGATCTTCTTCGAGCGGTGCGACTGGGTCAAGGTGCTCGTGAAGAAGTCCAGTGACCTGTAGCGTGTGGAGGTAGAACCATGGAGGTGGAAGTGCCACAGTCCGAGACTCGACTGTATGGATCCTCCGTATAGGTACTCCATTTGCATTAGTCTCAGTAGTCATGATTGGTCCATGATAAGTCGCAGTCGTTGCTCCTTCATGAATGGTCCAACTCCCCGCTGCCCCAGCATGATCGAAGACCTCATTCCTCGAACTCGTTGGTGCCAGAGGGACGTCCGGATCCATCTAAGAGTACGTGCGTTCCCGAAGCAAAGAGAAAAGTACAAAGCATACATTTGTGCAAGAGTGAGATACCGTCATAAGATATATCCCACAACAACCATATACATGATACATACATCACAGAATCATATACGCAGTTAAATCATGCATATTCGCAATATATCAGTGCTATATCAAAGGGCATCAAACCCGCACAGTCAATCTTTCGAAAAGATGCATGGCACTTCAATATCAGGCTCTAACTTAATCTCATGAGATCTCAACACCGTTTCTTTTCACTGGAGAATCATTAGAGTTGGTCAAGCTCTAGCCCACTTGGGCAGTTACCCCCTTACCCTCATGCATTAAGGTCTCAGGACGGGCAACGTCACATGTGCCTCTTCACTCGGTTTACATGGACAGACTCCCAGATACCACCATGTATCTGATATATTCATCAATAGCACGTCTGCTTGGGGAAATGCACATGATAAAATATTTTATTTAAAGGATTTCTTTGTGTTCATTTTTTTTTCACTGTCGCTGCTCAAAGCTAACGACTTAATCATCATTTCCCCATCACTTGAAAACTCAGAAGCATAGGACTCATAGTCCGAATGCTCAATCACAATGCCCAAGACCGTGGCCGCAGTCAAGGGTTGTGGTCGTAGAAAACAACCTTCACCTTTAATCATGATCATCACACGCGGTTAGAAGACACAGTCCAACACAACGTGATTAGGACCTAAGTCCCCAATATCATAGCCAGGACTCGTAGTCCCGAATTAACACTGATCCAAGATCACGTGCACATCACTGAATACAAGAGGCGACGTCTCGCGTACTAGATTCACTTTCATAAGTAGTTATTTTTCGTTCAGTGAAAAACAAATCCAAAACCGAATCCTCGATAACCTATCAAGGTTATCGGAAAGTTTCTAAAATATTTAGGAAAAACCTTTTCTTTGAAAATCCTTTTATAAAGCATCTATGAAATTCTTTTATCTTTGAAATATTTCCCCCAATAGGATATTGCCAAATATTCTTGAAAGTTTTCACTTGAAGACACATAGTTCGAAAAGAATTTTTCTCTTGTATAACAATAGTACACCAAAATCATTTCAACATTTAAAACAAGTACTTTAAGTTTAAAGAGCTTTTGGAAAAGAACACCAATCCCTTCATATTCAAAGCTTATTAAGGTTTTTAATCCTTATTATGGTTGAGCACAGACGCACGTCTGGCTTAGCAAACTTTCAATCAACAACAGTATATATCATCAGTGCAATGGTAACATCACAGTTGAAAGCAGTTCATCACATATATGCATTATATCATTTAGAACAAGTACAGTTCAACATCAGATAATAGCACCACAGTTCAAGCATATTAGATAATCAAGTAAGCTCAATCAACATATAAATATCCAGTTAAACACCTACACACATGCATACAGTTATTGAATATCTTTAGGAAATCCCCTCTTACCTTAAGAAGGTAAGAGAATGTAAGAAAATAAACGGTTTCGCGGACGTTCTTCAAGGTTGGTTAGGAGGCAAATCTAAGTTTCAAGACACAAGGTTCAAAGGATTAGAACTCAACCAAGAACTTAGGGTTAGAAGTTTCCAAAACATATGCAACTTAGGGATTTATGATCCGCAAGTGCTAAGAGTTTAAAACATGATTACTTAAAACAAGTTGAACAAAAATCCCACCAAGTTACACCTTGATGGAGATTCGACCTTGATCAATAAAATAGGCTAGGAACATTTTAAAATTTCCAATCTCTTTGGTTTAGCATCCATTAATAGTAAGGAGCTCAAAACCATGATCACTTTGGATAAATGAAAAACGAAACACCCTAGGCCCATAACCTTTAAGGTTCGGCCATCCTTGGGTTTTTGTGATAAAAATCTTTAAATTCTTCCAATCTCTTAGACCTTTTAGCATCCAATAACTTATGGGGCTTTAGGCTTTGATCATCTTGGAAACACCATATGATTATAAATAAATAAAGTATAATATCATAAAGTAAATGGCATAATGTAAATGACATAAAGTAAATGGCTTAAAGTAAATGGCATAAATATAAATGGCATAAAAGTAAATGACATAATGTAAATGACATAAAGTAAATAGCATAAATATAGATGGCATAAAGTAAATGACATAATGGAAATGACATAAAGTAAATGACTTAAAGTAAATGGCATAAATATAGATGGCATAAAGTAAATGACTTAAAGTAAATGGCATAAACATAAATGACATAAAAGTAAATGACATAAAGTAGAGTAAAAATCTTTAAACTTTCCAATCACTTTAGACATAGCATCCTTTAACATAAAGGAGCCTTGGTCAATGATCATTTTGGGAAACAAAACTTTAAACTTTCCAATCACTTTAGACATAGCATCCTTTAACATAAAGGAGCCTTGGTCAATGATCATTTTGGAAAAACAAATCTTTAAATACAAACTCACACTTGTAAAAGTTGAAACAAGATCCATCAAAACCATAGGTATGGTTCGGCCTCATTAGGAAGTAGAGGTTAGGAAACTTTGTTTTACACAACCTTTTAGTATGTTAAACTACAAGTAAATACAAGGCCATAGAAATTTGTTTCAACTCAAAAGGAGTTTTCTACCATTTTTGAGAGATTTTTGAAGATAAAAGCTCATAAATGACATGAAGAAGAAACTTTAGAAAAAGATGAAGTTTTTAAAGAAAAGAATACATGAGAGTATTACCCTAAACAAGAGGAACAACTTTGATGAATAACACTTTGTGAAAAGAAGAGTAAAAACAAGAGCTTTGGAAGCTTGAAGTGAAAAGATGAAAGCTTAAGAATGAAGTAGGAGAAAGGAAAGTGTTTAAGTGAAGTTGATGAGTGCTATTTATAGAGGGATGGGTGGAAGTGCACGGCCTTAAGAGGAAGAAGAAGAAAGAAGTTGAGTTTCTTGAAGTGTGGTTTAAGAGTTAATGTGATGTGATGTGATTGGAGAGAGAAAGTGAAAAGTAAGATTTTGAAGTGTAATGAGGATTTTCTTTTTCATTAGGTGTGTCATAACATTAAATGAGATTCCCATCAAGTCTTTTCTCCTTCTTTAGGGTTCCTTTAACTGCTTAAATACGTAACCGGTTGCACATCCGATCGTATTTTCTGAAGGTTTCGTCCGGATAAAATATTATATTTTATTCAGGGACAACAAAATTTCGAGAATTTACCAACCCACATAAAACATCATAAAAACACTAACTGTCTCTTTCACGAATTAAAATTTTGTTTCTGGCTCAGTAAACTTGTACCGGTAGTGAGAACCCAGACCGATTTTTGTCTGAATTTTCAACCGAAAATTTTATTGGGGCTTCATATGGTAAAACAACACAAGAAAATGATTTTATTTTAAATAAAATCATCTTCTGGATTTTATCGAAAATAAATACATTAAAGCATGTATTTACCGATAAAGAAGCATACGAAAACGGGGTGTTACAGTGAACCTTTTAACTTCAGTTCTTTTAACAACTGAAGTAAGAGGTGATTGATTTTTAGTGAGCCACTTTTAACGTCAGTTCTTTAACGTCAGTTCTTTAAACAACTGACGTTAAAAGTGAAACTTTTAACCTCAGTTCTTTTAACAACTGAAGTAAAAGGTGATTGATTTTCTAGTGAGCCACTTTTAACGTCAGTGCTTTAAACAACTGACGTTAAAAGTGAACCTTTTAACTTCAGTTCTTTTAACAACTGAAGTAAAAGGTGATTGATTTTTAGTGAGCCACTTTTAACGTCAGTTCTTTAAACAACTGACGTTAAAAGTGAACCTTTTAACTTCAGTTCTTTTAACAACTGAAGTAAAAGGTGATTGATTTTTTAGTGAGCCATGTAACACCCCCCCTTGGGGCGTTACTACGTAACCCATGCGGAAGTAAATTTAAAAGATAATTTGCTGGTTGCTTTCGGAAAATTTGTTTTCTCTTAAGTCAGAAAACTGGGGTATAAAATTTTCTCATATAAGGATAACTCTGAAATCCATCATACATACATTTAAAATGTAAAGTCACGTTCGTAACAAAGTTACCATGACATACAACGTTTCTCTAAGTTTCCACTTTCGTAAGAAAAGTTCAAACTATAGATGGATGTATATAACACTACATTTACCGACCTCTTTAGTTATACAACCCAACTCAAAACTCCTAAGCTGGTCATTCTATCAAATATTATGTAGAGACCCCCAATCGGGATACTTTCCCAATCTCTAACACTAGGTCTTCAAATGACTTAGAAAGACTCCTCTGCAACATCGGTACTAGAGTACCAAGGTACTACAGCAAAACCCGAAGATACCTGATATAATTGTAAGAGTGAGATACCATCATAAGATATATCCCACAACAACCATATACATGATACATACATCACAGAATCATATAAGCAGTTAAATCATGCATATACACAACATATCAGTGTTATATCAAAGGGCATCAAACCCGCACAATCAATCTTTCGAAAATATGCACGGCACTTCAATATCAGGCTCTAACTTAATCTCATGAGATCTCAACACCGTTTTCCCTGGAGAAGTATTAGAGTTGGTCAATCTCTAGCCCATCGGGCAGTTGCCTCCTTACCCTCATGCATAAGGTCTCAGGACGAGCAACGTCCCATGTGCCTCTTCACTCAGTTTACATGGACAGACTCCCAGATACCACCTTGTATCTGATTTAATCATCAATAGCACGTCTGCTTGGGGAAATGCACATGAGAAAATATTTTATTTAAAGGGATTTCTTTGTGTTCATTATTTTCACTGTCGCTGCTCAAGGCTGACGACTTAATTCATCATTTCCCCATCACTTAAAAACTCAGAAGCATAGGACTCATAGTCCGAACGCTCAATCACAATGCCCAAGACCGTGGCCACGGTCAAGGGTTGTGGTCGTAGAAAACAACCTTCACCTTTAATCATGTTCATTACACGCGGTTAGAATACACAGTCCAACATAGCGCGATTAGGACCAAAGTCCATAACATCATAACCAGGACTCGTAGTCCCGAATTCACACTGATTCAA
Organism: Sophora flavescens; assembly: GCA_030762895.1. Lineage (NCBI taxonomy): Eukaryota > Viridiplantae > Streptophyta > Magnoliopsida > Fabales > Fabaceae > Sophora > Sophora flavescens. The sequence goes on from JAUPTC010001490.1 coordinate 21,799, forward strand.
GATTACGTGCACATCACTGAATACTAGAGGCGACGTCTCACGTACTAGATTCTCTTTCTTAAGTACTTATTTTTCGTTCAGTGAAAAAACAAATTCAAAACCGAATCCTCGATAACCTATCCAGGTTATCAGAAAGTTTCTAAAATACTTAGGAAAAACCTTTTCTTTGAAAATCTTTTTATAAAGCATCTATGAAATTCTTTTTTCTTTGAAATATTTCCCCCAATAGGATATTGCCAAATAATCTTGAAAGTTTTCACTTGAAGACACATAGTTCGAAAATGATTTTTCTTTTGTATAACAATAGTACACCAAAATCATTTCACCATTTAAAACAAGTACTTTAAGTTTAAAGAGCTTTTTGAAAATGAACACCAAATCCTTCATCTTCAAAGCTTATTAAGGTTTTTAATCCTTATTATGGTTGAGCGCAGACGCGCGTCTGGCTTAGCAAACTTTCAATCAACAACAGTATATATCATCAGTGCAATGCTAATATCACAGTTGAAAGAAGTTCATCACATATATGCATTATATCATTTAGAACAAGTACAGTTCAACATCAGATAATAGCATAACAGTTCAAGTACATTAGATAATCAAGTAAGCTCAATTAACATGTAAATATCCAATTAAACACCTACACACATGCATACAGTTATTGAATATCTTTAGGAAATCCCCTCTTACCTCAAGAAGGTAAGAGAATGCGAGAAAATAAACAGTTTCACGAACGTTCTTCAAGGTTGGTTAGGATGAAAGTCTAGGTTTCAAGACACAAGGTTCAAAGGATTAGAACTCAATCGAGAACTTAGGGCTAGAAGTTTCCAAAGCACATGCAACTTAGGTATTTATGATCCTTAAGTGCTAGGAGTTTAAAACATGATTACTTTAAACAAAGTTTGAACAAAAATCCCACCAAGTTACACTTGATGGAGATTCGGCCTTGACCAATAAGATAGGCTAGGAACATTTAAACTTTCCAATCTCTTTGGTTTAGCATCCATTAATAGTAAGGAGCTCAAAACCATGATCACTTTGGATAAATGAAAAACGAAACACCCTAGGTCCATAACCTTTAAGATTCGGCCATCCTTGGGTTTTTATGATAAAAATCTTTAAATTCTTCCAATCTCTTAGACCTTTTAGCATCCAATAACTTATGGAGCTCAAGTCTATGATCATCTTGAAAGCAACATAGGATTTTAAATAACAAAGCTCATAAGCACATAAAGTAAGAACAACATAGGCTTATAAATAATTAAAGTATAATGACATAAGTAAATGAATCATAAATGACATAAACATAAATGACATAAAGTAAATGACATAATGTAAATGACATAAAGTAAATGGCATAAATATAAATGACATAAAAGTAAATGACATAATGTAAATGGCATAAATATAAATGACATAAAAGTAAATGACATAATGTAAATGACATAAAGTAAATGACATAAAGTAAATGGCATAAATATAAATGACATAAAAGTAAATGACATAATGTAAATGACATAAATATAAATGGCATGAAAGTAAATGACATAAAAGTAGAGTAAAAATCTTTAAACTTTCCAATCACTTTAGACATAGCATCCTTTAACATAAAGGAGCCTTGGTCCATGATCATTTTGGGAAAACAAATCTTTAAACTTTCCAATCACTTTAGACATAGAATCCTTTAACATAAAGGAGCCTTGGTCCATGATCATTTTGGAAAAACAAATCTTTAAATACAAACTCACACTTGTAAAAGTTGAAACAAGATCCATCAAAACCATAGGCATGGTTCGGCCTCATTAGAAAGTAGAGGTTAGGAAACTTTGTTTTACACAACCTTTTAGTATGTTAAAATACAAGTAAATACAAGTAAATACAAGACCATAGAAATTGGTTTCAACTCAAAAGGAGTTTTCTACCATTTTTTAGAGATTTTTGAAGATAAAAGCTCATATATGACATAAAGAAGAAACTTTAGAAAAAGATGAAGTTTTTAAAGAAAAGAATACATGAGAGGATTAACCTAAGAAAGAGGAACAACTTTGATGAAGAACACTTAGTGAAAAGAAGAAGAAAAACTGGAGCTTTGGAAGCTTGAAGTTAAGAAAAAGATGAAAACTTAAGGGTTTTAATGGAGTAGGAGAAAGGAAAGTGATGAAGTGAAGTTGATGAGTGGTATTTATAGAGGAAAGGTGAGGGGGGCACGGTTTTGGAGAGGAAGAAGAGAAAGAAGATGAGTTTCTTGAAGAGAGGTTTAAGAGTTAATGTGATGTGAGGTGATTGGAGAGAGAAAGATGAAAAGTAAGATTTTGGAATAAGTAAGGATTTACTTTTTCTTAGGTGTGTCATAAGCATTTAATGAGAATTCCCATCAAGCCTTTTCTCCTCCTTTAGGGTTCTTTTAACTGCTTAAATACGTAACCGGTTGCACATCCGATCGTATTTTTTGAAGGTTTCGTCCGGATAAAATATTATATTTTATTCCCGGACAACAAAATTCGAAAATTTACCAAACCCACACAAAACCTCATGAAAACACTAACCGTCACGTTCACGAATTAAAATTTTGTCTCTAGCTCAGTATACTTGTACTGGCAGAGAAAACGCAGACCGGTTTTCGTCTGAATTTTCGACCGAAAATTTTACTATGACTTCATACGGTAAAACAACACAAGAAAATGATTTTATTTTAAATAAAATCATCCTCTAGATTTTATCAAAAATAAATACATTAAAGC
>JAUPTC010001491.1:0-24522 GCA_030762895.1 Sophora flavescens
AGCTAAGTCCATTCTTGCCTTCTCATTGTCCTTGGTTTTCCACCGACATTCATGATGTTATTTACTATGTTATCAAAAGTTCTTCTACAGGTATAATATCAGATTGTGGTCTCAACAACTATCTTTCCAATAATGGAGGTCCTGCACTTCTTGTCCAGTTAAGGCCTTCCCCAGATCCTTGTTCTGGACACAACACCACACAAGGCGTGACTCCTTGCGCTTCTCTTACTCTACTCGAAATCTCTTCCATGCAAACTCAGCGTTGGGCATCTTTTTCAACTTCAAGGGCATTCTTATTCCGTCTAAATGAATGATCCATTTCCAAGAACATACGATGAAAGCCAAACCAAGAACTTTTCCTGTTTCAAGGTAAAGGCTTGCATACCTGCGCAACGGACATGCCACCTACTCATGAGTTCCCCCAACCGATAACATGTCTGCGATGGAAGTCATTAATGGTCCACATCAAGTCGCTTCATTATAAAATTTTCCTTCCGCGATATCGCACGTCAACACGCGCTCCACAACCCCTTCAAATCATCAATCAGGCATGTAAATAAACATCAATACCACTCTGATTGATGGTCCTGACGCAGACACGTCAAAACATATAAGATGTTTCACATGCAAATATCAGAGAAGATTGTATCGAGTAACAACCACGCCAACAAGAATACGGTAAGCCGACGCTGATACACGGGCAAAACCATCGGAGCTTAAACCAAGTCACATTACGGGATCCAAGCAAAATCAAGATGTACCGTCAAAGTGTTTCCCATGCCGCTATCGGAGGGATGCCGAAGACGCTCAAGTTCTTTTGTTCTCAAAGTGCCATGTCATTTTTCCTAGCTTGACTGATGCGAACATTTTCTGTAGCTGGAACTATTGACAAATAGAACATCGCCTTTACGGAATTGGTTTGTTATTACTTGTCCCACTGGGAGAGCAATACCAGGTTTGATAAAATTTGCATTTGACCAAAGCTCCACCATTTATGTTCAATTCATCGGTCGTAATACAACATGCATCCATTAATGCAACAATCAATCCCTCTCGACTTCCAATCCCAACTTCACACTAAACCCTTTGCACTACAATATCTTGGTAACAACTCCTTTTATAGGTGTCACGTCCGAAGCATTTTCATAAAAAATCCAAACACTTTTTCCAGAATATTCCAATTGGACTTGCAAGCTAAAGCCTCACACAAATAATTTGGAGTCCCGAGGCCCCTTCAAACAATGGCTTTTTTCTTGCCGCTTAAAAGATTATAAAATCTTTGTGCTTCCTCATGCCAAGATCTTCAAGTTATCGTAATCATGCGCCTCGTTACCCCGAGAAGATCAACCACCATCTCTGCATTGACACAAACTGTTCCCCATATCCCATATCCGCACGAAGGCTTCGAGACACCTGCAATTCTCACAACCCCTAAATCAACATGTGGCACTTCTTCACCATGGAGAGTCCAAACCGCAATTTTCTGGAACCTTCATATATACAAGTCCGATCTTCACAAGGTCTTCACTCTTAATCTTTCGACATCGGCATTTAGCATATGGACATCTAATTCGGTTTCCATCATCGATGAAACACTTTGTCAGCTTTGCTTGGGTAACAAACTCTTAACCCAATCTACGAAAGTTGGTTTCAAAACCCTTCTTTTCCCGGATATAGCCTATCATACACCCAACTACGATTGAAGGATAACAATCCATCTTCTCGCATATTAATAAAAATCCGGATAAATTTTAACAATAAAGAGAATAGCAGTCACATTTTTTTGGGTACAATCTCCCAATGAATTTCACACACTAAAAGGAGTCACCTATTCTGGAAAGTTGAAAAAAGTTACCTCTTCGAAAAGACCCACAGACTCGGCACTGAGTTTGCTTCGGTCAACTTTCTAGTAATCCCAAATGCGCAATCGAATTAGAACTTTCTTCTTTTTCCCCAAATGTTACCAAAGAACACTGCTAAGACCCAGTACAAAGAGGAAACTACAATAATGGCCTTTGATATGTAAGATTCACAGGAAACACACCATTTGAAACCGAAAACGAAAGCTCAAAGCCAACATGACGACAATGTGAGAGATGGCCAATGGCCAATAGAGGGAAGGTATAGCCCTTCATAAGTTTCTTGATAAATCCCTATAATTAAACTTTGTATTAAAATCCTAATTAAATTAAAATTGCAGTACACTAATTTTTTTGGGATGTGAATGTCTATTTAAACTTCTCAAAAAAGTTTAATTAGAATATTTATTTAAACTTCTCAATAAAGCCATCAATCATAACTCCACTGCAGCATCAAAATATATGCTATAGATTTTCGCACTCATGTGATAAAATGAGTACAATATGCTTCGGCAAGAAGTTCTAAAAGGAAACAACATAAAACAAACCATAAAAAAACCATGGTTGTCAAGTGAAAAAAATGTGCAACAAATAAAAGGGATAACTTGCACAAAAGCATGGGTTCAAGAACAATTACCATACTCCCTGTCTTTATCCCAAAAGAAAATAGGGAACATCTGAAACAAGCCATAGAAAAGAAAAGCAAACATTTAAGCATTTCCAAAAGAACACATAAGAAGATATATTACCTACACACCCAAAGAACTTAATGAAGCTATTTCTAGTAGCGTGCATTTGATCAGCCAATTTAATTGAAACTTTTTCACACCCTTCCCATCCCTTATGTCAATGATCATTGTTATTCATAAGTTCAACGACTGAACTAATTACCATGAGACAAAAGAATGGATAAAAATTTAAGAATAAGAACGTTAAGTGAGCTTGCAGTGCGGGATTATCATTATGCAACTCAAATGTTATATATGAGATGGCGGGTAAAATCAGTTTTGCAAATACAAGACCGATTATTATGAATCCACAAGTCAATAGTCAATTGAAGCTTTATAACACCATGTTGTTCTTTTATTCATAAGACTGTCATTGTATCCTATAACCATTTTAAAATAAAACTAACCTCTTGACAACTCAAGGTCACCATTCCTTAACCAATTATAAAAACTAGTTCCATAATTTCAGTGGCATTTTTTTCTTTCTTGATTTCTTAGTACTAGTACAAGATGTAGAATTAATTAAAACGAGCAATCAAGTGTTAAAAAGTAATCTCAATTAATAATTAAAATACTTAAATAACATAAGCACAAGTAAAAACAAAAGGAGAAGAAAATAATCAAACAAGCACCACAGTGTAAGGGTTCAATGCTTCAAGACTCTCAAACATCGTGTGAATCTGTGAGCACAAAACATTCATACAAACTCATAAACAAGACTAAATTGCTTACAGGAATTTTAACAAGCGGTTAATGTGCAAGTACCATCAAGCAACATTACTTTTCTTTAAGAAATGGTGATGGATCTTGTAAGTCATCACTTAACACACTAGCATCAGATCAATGAAACCAACAAGAAGTGATAACAAACTGAGCTAATAATCTATTACTAAGACAAAGTTATGTAACCCAATAGAACTTTGAAGAATAAACTTACGAAGGAAGAAGAAGGATGGATTGCACCGGGCGCCGGAAGGTTACGGTGGGAGTGAACGATGGCGGTGGGGTCGTGGGAGAAATGAAAGAAAAGAAACGAGTGAAGGTTGAGTGGAGTGCAGGCGAGGACTTGGCTGTTCTGTGTTCTTCTCCAAACACCGTGTGAACAATTTGTGCGGGAGGGCCGAAAGTGAAAGAGGAGGAAGATGATTTTCCCAGGGGGCTTGGGAAACACCGCGCTTTCCCGTGAGGGCGGGAAACACCGCTGTCTTTCCAGGGGCTTGGCGGGAAACACCGCTGTCTTTCCCAGGGCTTGGCCGTGGGAAACACCGCCTGATTTGCGACGGGACGTCCGTGGGAAACTCCGTGTTGACTAGACACGGCTAAGTCCGTGGGAAAACCGAGCCATTTCCCGGGGCTCTATCCGTGGAAGCAGCGCCTGTTACCCTACGGCCCAGCCGTGGGAAATAAAGCGGGAATGTTTGGCGCCTCTTTTCCTAGGGACAAATGGTGGGAAATCAAGCGAGACATTTCCGGGGTCTTGGCCGTGGGAAATGTAAAAATTTCCTAGGATTTATTTCCCTGGGTAAAAAGCCTGGGAAATAGCTTAATTTCTTGTAGTGACACACATTTTACATACACGAAACCTATAATAGGAGATAACAAAAGAGCCCTCATAAGAATAGGCTATTCTCCATCAACTAAACAAAGAAAATAAAGATATATACACATCGGCAACAAGTAGTTCAGAACCACTTTCAAAAAAAACTTATGGCTTTCTTTAGCCGATCAAAACCGTCAAGACTCACTACCCCAAAAACTCTACCTAAAGTTGGTCAAGCTACTAAAACCCATTAGGAAGATCATGGTGATCAATCCCGCCTGGCGACCCGAATCGACGATGATGCCTCCGTTTCCGTTGCGTCATCGAAGAGTCTTCATCATCAACCGCAGGAGGTTGAAACTTCGGGGATCGTCCTCAATGTATTCCTCCGGATCTTCCACTCCCTCATTTAACTCCACTTCGGCAGGAGGTTCCGCAGGTCCTAATATCCGAAGAGGATGTGGTTGAGGCGGATCCATCAACCAGTGCTCTTCCAAGTACTGTAGGTAAAGCCAAAGCCGAGGTAGAGATACCTCGGCCGTCTCCACTACGTGAATTCTCTGTTGTGGTCCTTCCTCTACTGTCTCGATCACCTCTCTACTCGGTCCATGGTAGGTGGCGGCCGAGTGCCCCTAGGTTAATCTCCCGGGCACCACCATATTGTGCATGATGAAAAGTGATCGTTCGTACCCTCGATTGTACCAAGGGTATGTGCGGGTCCATCCGAATATGTGTGAGAGTGAGAAACCAATACGTGGATCTTACTCAATAACTACATACTAGCCACCATATAAACACATCAGCATTTACCAAATACAAACATTTATAAACAAACAGTTTATCGGTGGGTTCAATACCCCCAAACATCATTCATAAAAATTATGCATGACACTTCATATTCACCATCTAAATTCGTCCTAATCTCATGAGATATCCCAACATAAAATGAGTTGATCGAGACTCCAAAAGCCACCGGCTAACTTGGCACTCGCCAACAGGTGTGCAACCTCTTCCCATCCACACGAGCACACAAGGCCGGGCACACAAGGCCAAACACATTGCTAATGTCCACACTCGGGGCACCAATAGCAAGTAAGATGGGGTCTCCATGTCCTCACTAGGCACATGAGATAAATGCATATCGTAATTACCTTTTCGCGTTGGTAATTGATGCATTGAACCACAAACCGCAGCACGCCGCCCAAATGCATGTAAAACAATTTTGTTTTGTTCTTTTCTTTGTGTTCAATCTTTCTTTTCCGAAGCTCAAAATGGCTTACGACCACTACACAAAAAAACCTATTTAGCGACTCGAAGATTTCGATCGCTAAACATGACTAATTCGTTTGCTATCTTGTATAGCGACCAAATTAGCGACCGAATTAAGGGTAGCGAAACCCTGGTTGCTAAATGTTTAGCAACCGAACTTATATTTCGGTCGCAAATCTGCAGCCGATATTTCGGTTTCAAAAGTATATATTTTTCGCCGTATAGTTGGTCGCATACCCATTTCGCCTAATTTGGTGACCGATATTTGATTAGCTAATTTGATTTAAATTTTTTTTTTTCGTACGATCCTTCCGACCAAATATAGTTTTTCAACTATTACCCCATTGATTTTTAATTTTCGATATAAACAAAATACACCAATATTTTTTTTAAATAAATGAAAACATAAATATGATGTACTAACGATCCAAAACACCACAATCAATATGATCAAGAAAACATATTCATTAATTAATGCAAGTTTAATAATGGTTTATAAAAAAAAGTTTAATAAGTACTAATTAACGATCAAAACATAAAAATACACCACAGTCAATAAATACTAATCAAAATATCAAAACTCATCAATCTTCCAAAGGGATGAACATGTAGAAACGAGAACCCCAAGGTACTTAAACTTTGCCAATGCACCAAGTGGACAACAAATACAACTCCCGATACCATTTGTATACATTGCAAAATATAGGCGATCCTCATGGATTACTATATTCCCATTGAGCAGATTTCCGCTTTTGTCTTCAATAGTCACAACACGCGGTATTTGTTGTCCCCAACGACGATAGAATGATCGCGGGATTGAAATCAAATCCCTGTAAATACACAAGAACAATTTAGTAAATGATTAGTTTATGCCTTAACCATCATTACGTGAATCCGATCGTTATTCTTAAGTTGATGAGATCATGCACTGGTCTATAATGGATGGCTGTCTCAAAACATTTAGTCGGGTCCATTTTACGATAAAACGATAAGGAAAACAAGTCATATGTCTAAACTTCATCAAGTGATAATAAGAAAAGATGGAAAGATCCATGTAGCATACTATCATGTTAAAATAGAACAAAGAAATGCAACTTCACATGCAACTTTACATATTAGCAAACATAGTAGTTTTCAGGAAAGCAGATGATTTTACGTCGTTTTGAAGGATGGTCATAGAGGACTTTTCCCTACCGGAAGTGCCTAGATAACCTAGTAAGGATGGTCATCAACAACTATTTCTGGAAAGCTCCATTTCCTAATGAAACAAATGAGTAAAAAACCAGAGTTGTTTTCATAATATTGTGTACAAAGCTGCTTTCTAATGTGAATAATATATGTTTTAATGATGACGGCACGTCATGCATGTGCCTGGCAAACTATGCCTAGCCCTTCATTTTATCTAACCCTATACTTAATCCTTCATTATCTAAGAGACTCGCTTTTAAAATTGGCAATCACAATATATAAACACATAAGGAGTTAATTTAACTCATATAAATATTTGCTAAAAGGTTTTTCAACTACTCAGCCTCATTATCAGCCATTTTCAGAGTAATAGCTCTAACCACATTGTATATTTAACAATAAATTTCATTTGACTGATCTCCAAGTAATTAAACCACCACAAAGGATGAACACATAACTATTTAGTGGATTTAGTCTCATCTGAATATGAAATTAAGCTAATATAATTGATAAACGTGGAAATCCACCAAATAGAATATCATATTCATCTCCTACAAAAAGTGTAGAAGGCAAAAATATTTTTGTATGCACAAATTATCTGGTAGCCCCAAAGTCTACCATCCATTACTTTACACTCACCACATGACAAGCCCGATAAAAGGCCGCAACAATTATATCATCTCCTTAGACCAATTTTTCCTTCAGCCTAGGAGGTTTGTCACTCCTCTTTACACATAAACGTACATTAAAATGCACATTCACATGAATTTATACTTAGAAATTATAACCCGCGGATCAAACTATCATATCGTTGTCACTAACAATAAAAAGAACCAAGATTATATCAATCAAGGAAATCTAAAAGTGTGCCCGTAAGAAATTCACAAGTTTATACATGCATCATATATTGCATAATTGCCTAGCATTACTCAAGAGGTATTTTTCAAGCATTTGGCATTTGAATACAGGTGGCATTTAATAAGCATTTAGTAACATCCAATACATTTCATAAATATTTTCAAATTTATTTCTTGAAGGAATCCATCAAGTTAAGTACCTTATGTAATCTCTTAGAAAAAATAATTCCAAAAAGATGATATATACATAGTGAAGCAAGGAACATATCTCATGTCCATTCCAAAATTCAACTGAAACATGGAAACTAAAGCATGTTATAAAATCTCATAAACCCAGAATTTCTTCACAAATGAAGGGAAAACAAACATCACCAAATTATCTTTATATACATTGCCCAACCTGACAAGCATCATTGTTACATAACCACATTTTTGAATATATAAGCAGCCCAGATACTTGCAACAAGTATATAAATATATAGATATATATACCGCCCAAGTTTCACAAAAATTTCAACCACACTCATAACCAAAACATATTAAGAACACACATAAATAGACTAACCAGTTCTTCCAAAACCGAGACAAGCAATGGATTTTATAAAAAGGTTTGATGTAGACAATTTGTTGGCTTCAAGAAGAGACTTTCTAATTAAGCTCATGGACTTTAAATTAGTAAATGAATATTAACAACAACAAATTAAGTCATGCCATTTACGAACTAATAACACTTTATCAATCCATTCCAATGCTTATAATGTAAATATATACAAATATGATTCCATAATCATTTCCAAACAAGTTATCAATAAATACATATCAAATTATTCTAATTACATTGATTCATTGTTATTGAAAGATTTTTATTTTAAAGAGAATAAACTATTCTTCATAGCAATCCAAATGTATGAACATGCTCGGGATATAAGTACCAGCCTTCAAGTTAAAACCTTGATCTTCACACTCATTCTCACTCTACCAATTTCCCAATACAAATATTAAAATTTATAAATCACAAAACTTTACTTGACAAATCCAACCAAAAAAACGTAATTGGCAAAGTAGCCACACTTACTCTCTGTCAAAACTCTTTGCTCTCCCTGTAATTTTACCTTCTCTTAAGCAACCCGTATCATATTCTTAATTTTCTATTTCAAACAAATCTCACATATCTCATATCAAAACATATCTTCCACAAATCTCAGTATTAAATATAAGATATGAATCTATTAACAAGATTAATTACAAATTAATGTACGTAATATCAGTCTCAATCTCTTTTATCCACAATTTCTTGCCATTATCTCTACATCTCTACAACACATCTCAATTAATGTCACCCCTTCATATACCTTTACCAATTCCCCCAAACAAGTATTTATAACCCATAAGAATTAAACTTGACAAGTAACCACTAACCACCATAATTTTTTTTTATAAACAAGCAAGTCGTGTAAATAAGAGTACAAGAAGTGTTCTAACCCGATACATCATTACACTTAACGGTCCATTCTATAATCAACATAAAATGGATTAAAACCAAAACCTGATTGCACTCAAAGCAAAACTAATTGCTCTTCACACAATTAATCTTACTTTCTACAAGCAATCTTTATCATATACTTGGTTTCTTATTTTAAACAAATCTCACATCTCATATAATGACATCTATTATATGTATCTTAATATTCATTACAAGATATAAATATATGAATGAAAATTGAAAACCACAGTAATCTTTAAATAGGAATTTACATCAAGATTAATCACAAGTTACATTAGAAACAATGAAAAGGTGTTCTACTCAATCACAGTCACCTATATCACAACTCACAACTCACATGAAATACACAAGTAGCTCTTCTCAGTAGTAAGCAACAAAGCAAGCAATGAAACAATGAAGCAAAATAAAAAATGATACATAGAGAGTCCATGCATGGTTACCTCAAGGCAGAGCAGGGAATGCACAAAATGAGGAGGAGGGCGGGTCCAGTACGTGTTGGTAACCGGAGTATGGCGGCCCGAACCGGAGAGGGGGATTAAAAACAGAGCAGGGAAGAGGGGAAAGGAAGAGAGAGAGAGGAAGATGGAAGAGATGGAAGAAGAGGAGGAGGAGGACGGAGGCTTCCCGGAGACGGCAGTGGTGGCGGTGTGCACTGCACAGTGGTGGCGGCCTGAACGCGAGGGAGAAGAAGATGGGTGAGGAAGGAAGAGATGGCAGAAATGAGGAAGAAGGGAAAGATTTCACGATTTTATGGATTTATAATTTGGCGACCGAAATAATCGGTCGCTAAATCGGTCGCCAATCACTTAAATAAAAAATGGTCGCTAAATTCGGTCACGGGATGAGTTAATTTGAAATTTGAATTCATAAATTTAGCGACGGAGTATTCAATCGGTCGCTAACACGCGCGATTTTAATTTTTTTATGCGCCGTTTAGCGACCGAAAAAATATCGGTCACAAATGTAAATAAAATTTAACCGTTGCATTTAATTCGGTCGCTAGTTCGGTCGCTAAGAATACATAAAATTTCAGACTTTCAACCGTTGCATTTAATTCGGTCGCTATTTCGGTCGCTAAGAAGGAATAAAATTACTGACTTTTAAGTTCCTTTATTTAGCGACGGAAATAGCGACCGATAACCCTGCTACGCTCTATTTCGGTCGCTATTTCGGTCGCAGTATTATCTCTAATCACTACTTCATGTAGATCCTACAATCGGTCGCCAGTTCGGTCGCAAAAAGCAACCGAAAAATTCGGTCACTATTTTCGGTCGCTAAACAACCTTTTTTTTGTAGTGGACTCACATAGTTTTAAAACACTTTTAAAACTTTCATTACAACACAAGACCTCATTGTCCGAGAGCTCAATATCAACACCTTTCGACCGGTGCACCAGTCTCAGGTTCGTGGTACTAGAAAACATCTTCAATGTTTCGACACAGTATACCTCACGTATACGGTATAGGCCCTCAAAGTCCAAATGACTGAGTCCATCACAACACAGAACATTAGTACCCCGACGTCTCGGTTACTAAGTCCAACTGTACTTTCAACACGGTTGAATCAACTTTTGATTTTTTTGGAAATTATTTTCCAAGGTAGAAATTCATTATAAAATCCTTAAATAATAAAAACTTAGTTTTTCACAAACCAATGAGTCACTTGAGGTTTAATTTCCTCCAAATATGCACTGCCGTTTCGAAAATACTTAAGTCTACACTTTTCCAAATTTGCGTCAAATATTATTTTTAAGGCTTTTAAGCCAAAAACTTAATTTTTTCCACTTAATTAATTTTCTAAAATCATGATTAACTTATTTTAACTAATTAATTTTATAAAAGAATATTTTGTAATATTCGGGTTTTCTTACGTAAAAATTCAGCGGTGCTAAAATATTTTCATGGTTTCGTGCTCGTTGTGACTCATAATTCCCTTTTCCATAAATAAATTATTAAAATAATAATATTTTCCAAAACTCCTCATTTCCTCAAAATAAAATTCCTTTAATATTATATATCAATATTTTACCGTTAAAACATTGAATATAATTTGCGAAGCTTCTTAAAGCTTTTATCCGACTTAATTAATTGTGCACCGACCTTTGCCAGGCTTCTCACACATCAACCAACAATTATATCACAGATATTTCCCAGGCAGATCATGCATCACAGTAGCATAATATAATTGCAGATAAACAATTAACGCAATTAAAACCACACAGATACAAATAACACAACAACAAACAACATAAATAAATACTAACAAACAAATAATTACAAACAACCACGGGATAACAAATAGCCATTGAATAAATCCTCCGGTGTTCCCCTCTTACCTCTTGAAGACTTTTTGGTGAACTTACAGATTCCTTGAATTTTGATTTACCTCGTAAACGTCGTACTCAACTAACCTTCAACCATTACAACCAAATAGTTACAAATCAAGAAACTAAAACATTCTAAACCCTAATACATAGTCACAACCTCTAGGGTTTCTGAATGATTTAAACTTTCTAATCATGATTAAGTCATGGATTAATGATCCTTGACTAACCTAACTCATAGATTAATGCTTAAACAACTAAGTTTCAAACTCAAACTTCCTAACTCTTTTATACAAGGATTCGGCCTCAATAAGACCATAAATCTAGGTTTCTTAGTTTAATAAACCAACTTGGATTTATTAAGCATACATACTAATAGCTTGATTAACAAGATCATTTATGAAAACTATGAACAAAACTCAACAAATCTAACCCACCTAGGGTTTGGCCAACATAAAGATTTTTGAGTAAGATATTCATTTTAAGAAACTAACATGGATTAAAGTGTGTAGACATACATGCCATATAGAATACATGATCATACATGACAACACATGAACAAAACTCTACCAACCCTAATGTGATAGATTCGGTCAAGGCTAGATTTTGAGGAAAGAAATTTTTTATTACATCATGCTCTTGGATTTAGATAATATGCATGATATCAAGAAGATAGAAAGTAGTTTCATCATCATGTGATTTTTCTAGAATTTATTATGACTTTTCAAAGTTAAAGGGTTAGAAACTTTAAAGTGATGAACAACTATGATATAAGCCTTGAATCAAGAAACTTGCTAAAGAACATAGGCATGATTAAGAATGAAGATTTGAATTTACCTCTTGAAGATCAATGACAAAGGAAATCCAAGAACTTGTTTTACAAACTTAGCACTAAGAGACTTATGAACTTTAGGGTTTTGAAACAAATGGCAAAAGAAACTAAGTGAAAAGTGAGAGTATGGTATTTATAGAGATAGTGGCGCCATCTTGGGAAGGATCTAGATGATGATGAGTTGTCTTGCTAAAGGATTCAAATGCAATTAAGTTCTAAGGACCAATTTGCAAAGATTCCAAAAGTTGAAGGACTAGTTTGCAAATTGTCAATAAAGTGTCATAATGATGATTTTGCCACATTTAATGCAAGCTTATCTTGATCGACTTTGTTGGCTGAATTTATGTGTCAACGATATTTTAGGATAATTCATGAAGGTTTGAGAAGAATCAAGAATGGTATAGAATAATCAAGAATGATGTAGAAAATTGTGGAACACTCTAGAAAAATCTTGATTCATTCAACAAATGAGGCAGCCATCAATCCTCATGGACTTGCGTATGGGCTGGGTTAGTTTGGGCTTGGGTTCATTTTTTGTGGGGCCCACTTGAAAATTTAAGCATTAGGCTCAAGATAGGAAACTTGTATAGTTTCAAATAGGCTTTATGGAATCAATCCATGAACTAGAAAATTTTGGGCTTCTAAGCCACGAACATTTGAGATTGGAAACAAGAATTCTAGCCCAATACACTTGAAAAAACTTAGAAACTAATTTAGGGACAAAAGTGTAATTTACGAGAAAGTTCAGGGGGCTTAAACGTAAAATTCCCAAATTTTCACTTTAACCCTGAAAAACCTTCTAGAAATAAAAATATGATTCATTCCTTGAATCATCTCAAAATCCTAAGTTAAACCCTCTATCGGCTCTTAGAAACTTTGAAATCCCTTCCGTCGTCGTCTACCCGATTCACGCCGTCCGCCCGTAATACGTAATTTATTTTATTTTTTCTGAAAAAAATTCTAAAAATACTGAATTGTAGAAAATAAAATACTAAACTTAAGTCTTTCATTCACGAGTTAAAATTAGGTCTTTTGAGCAGTATTATTATCTTATCAATGGAATTCGTGGGTGGGTTTCATGACTTTCCAACCTAAATTTTAATCGTAGCTTCCTACGGTCAAGTATGATTGAGTGGTAAACTCCGTTTATTTAAAATAATTTTCTAAAACTCAAATAAATTTATAAACATATTTATATATATTACTGTTATGTAAAACAGTAAAATACAGGGTGTTACAATGCAGCTCTTAATTATGCTTAAATGAGTATTTAAATACCAGAGTTGTTAGGTTTTTGAAATTCAAAATTCAAAGAGGATAATCGATTATGGTAGTCGATTATGCCTAATTCAAAACGTTTTAAACTCAGTTTTAAAATGGCTTAAATGTTCTATTAATTATTGTATTAATGTTGTCTGAGCCGTTAAGTTTAAAAATTCAAACTACAATCGATTATGGCTTTCATAAATCGATTATTGCATTTTAATAAAAAGTCAGTGGGTCCATAATCGATTAGGATAATCGATTATGCATAATTGATTCAGTCTAAGCTTTCAAACAGAGACCAATTAATCGATTACTATAATCGATTATCACATGATAGTTTCAAAATGTGCTTTGTGAAATTGCTTAAAATAATCGATTATGCTTTTTCAATAATCAATTACTGCGCGATAAAAATTATTTTTCAAGAGTTTTTGACCTAACTTCAATTGGTTTATTTAAGGGTCATTTTGAGAGAAAACAGATACAATTTGAACATGAAAAATCTGAGCAGAATTTTGATTTTCTTATCTCTCAAACAACTCTCTATCACTCTCATTTTCTTACACTTGCATAACTTATCCTTGAGAGACATACACACCATATAGGTTTTGTTGTAGTGCTTCAATTTTTCTTATTATCTGCACTTGTGAGTGCTTTCCCGATTCTAATCTTGTTTTTGAATTTGCCTTGGGGATTGGACGTAGGCCACGTGGGTAGTTTGTGGCCGAACCAGGATATTTCGCCTGTGTTCATCTTCTAAAACTTATTCTTTTTACTTCCGCTTTGCCGCTTTAAAACGATTTTATTTGCACGCGTTCTACAAACAGTTCTTTTCTGAATATAATAAAAGGAATGTTTTTATTTGTCAAAAGGTTTTGACAAACACAATTCACTTGGAGTCACTTTTGAAAGGTCACCAACGCTTGAGCGTTGGCTTCTCCACGCTCGAGTGTTGGAGGCGGGTGGACCACCGTGCCATGCAACCAATCCCCTGAAATGCTACGCAAGCCCCGATTAACACGTGGTAGGTCAACGCCCGGACCTTGTCCGATTGACTAGGCACTTGAGCATTGATACACCCATGCTAGAGCGTTATGTGGATGCTTGAGCGTTGGGTTTACCATGCTCGAACGTTGACCATTGACCATAAGACATTTTGTTGTGTTCTCGGGTTCGGTTCGACATCCGACTGACCTCAAATTTTGAGATATAGGCTCATCAAGACCTAATAAACAACCTCAAACCCTCAAAAAGGCCTAATCTCAAACATAACTCCAAATTTCTTGTTTCGCACTCATACGACTTAAAGACGATAATCGGAAAACCTTAAGTTGTTTTTACGTTCAATCTCACTCTAGATGGCTACGTACTTTCCATGAAAAAGATCCTATACCTGAAACAACATCTTAACTATGTAAACCAATTCTTAAACCTAATCCTCTTACGTAAACAAAACATAAAATTACGATTATTACATGAAACAATATTACTTTATCACGAAGAGCAACATCTTTTGTTTTGGCCTTGGAATTAATTACGAGGGAGGGAGAAAAAGGAATATGGTGAAGGCGAGAAGGGACAAAAATCCAATAAGGAATCAACTTTGACAAATGAACAAAATGGGAATGTGTTTTCCCCTTTCTTACCTTCACGGATTAAGAGAAATTGAAAAAGGAAATGGGTTTTGTACTAAACCTGGCAAAAAAGGATTAATTCATGATAAGAAGATTTAAGCTGAACCAGCTATAGTGGTAGAAAAACAACGACAACAACTTACAAATCTTCACCTCTCACCTTCCTTCTTCTTTTCTTTTTATTCTCCTTATCGATCCATGTTTTATTTAGGTTTAATTGTCTAGTTGGTCCTTGAACTATTTGAGAATTTTCAAATAGGTCCCTGAACAAAAAATTCTAATTAGGTCCCAAAACTTATATAAAATTTTTAAATGGGTCCCTGAACCAAAAATTTTCTAATTGGATCCCTGAACTTATATAAAATTTTCAATTGGGTCCCTAAAGTAAAAAGGTGACTATATATAATAAAAAATAATAAAATTATAGATGATGAAATTTAGAGAAAAAAATACTGTTTGACGTATTAATAAAATGACAAAAGATGAATATGAGAGGAAAAACTTACTATTTAAAAAAAAACTTAGTGAGAAAAGTTAATGTTTATCATAATAATTAAATAAAAATACATAATTTTGAGAGGAAAAATTTAGTTCCTGAAATTATAATAACAAAATAATGAAATATGAAATTGTGTTAAAAAATTCATGTTTTATAACAAAATATTAAGATATCAAACTGATAAATCTTAATTAAAAATATACATTTTTAAATAGATATAATTAAAGGATGATATTTAAAAAAATATATTTAAAATAAAAATAAAATAGTAAAAGATGAAACTTAGAAGAGCATTAATTATAACAAGATTTGAAATTGAGTAAAAAAATTCAATATTTAAAAAATTAAAAAATAATTTAACAACAAAGTTATTGTTTGAATAATAAATAAAATAAATAATCTAGCTAGTTAATTAAATGTCACAACTAATTTTGATTGTCAATTTTATTTCGAGTTATTTAATTTACATTATTGTTTATTATATTATTTTATATTTCATTTGTAGTTTTTCTAAAATTATTTTAATATTTGTTAAATAATATTTTTGTTTGATATCATTATTATTATTTTAATGCTATTTCAAATATTAAATATTTGACTCCATTTAATTTTTTAAAATTTTGTTATAAAACATGAATTTTCTAGTACAATTTCATATTTCATTAATTTGTCATTATCATTTCAAGAACTAATTTTGTCTCTCAAATTTATGAATTTTATTTAATTATTATGTTAAACAATAGCTTTTCTCACTAAATTTTATTTATTTATTTTTATTATTATTATTATTATTTTTATTTTATATAGTGAGTTTTTTCTCATATATTCATCTTTTGTCATTTTATTATTACGTCAAACAAGATTTTTTTCTTATTTTATCATCTATTATTTTTTATTTTATAGTAACATTTTTAATTTAGGGACCCAATTGAAAATTTTATATGAGTTTAGGTATCCAAATAGAAATTTTTTATTTCAAGGGCACAATTGAAAATTTTATATAAGTTCAGGGACCTAATTAAATTTTTTTTAGTTGAGGGACCTCTTTGAAAATTATCAAATAGTTTAGGGACCAACTCAATAATTAAACCTTTTATTTATAATTGGTGTTGCTTTATTAGTATGGAATATGGATAGATAATTCATCATAATAATCAAAATTTAAATAATAATACATAGTCTATGTTAATAAAATTGCATTAAGAAAATTATTATTACATTAAATGCATGGAATTAGTACTAAATTAATTTTTTTATTATATTATTATTATTATTATTTTTGTTGTTGTTGTTGTTGTTGTTGTTATTATTATTATTATTATTATTATAAGATTGTTTTCAAAAGTAATTAAAATATCATTAAGTATAGGATGAAAGTGTAAATAATAATATACATATACATGTATATGGATATTATGCTAATGATATTTCCTCAATAAATAACTATTAATTACGTCAAATGCAAAGAATTAGTAATAATGTGATTTATTATTTTAAATATTATTTTGAAATTGTTTTGGAAACTAATTAATAAAATCATTAAGTATAGGCAACTAAAATAAAAATTGTCAAAGTTCAAGTCAATTACAAATTATATGAATTATATAGCCAAAAAATTTAAATTTTTAAGGATTATAGAGCTGGCAGATATAGGACAGCCTAGTTGGGATCTTTGTCTCTATTGTGATGTTTTTGCATGTCATTTTGTTCTTTTAAAAAAATGATACACCATAGGTCGAGTTCTCTCTCCAGAACGTCACAAAATGTAGAAATCTTGCGCTCCAACAACCATTTTAGATCGAAATTGTGATCAAATCACGATTATTCCCTCTATCGATTGCGTCTAGTACCGAGTTTTGAATAGAAAGTTAGAAACCAACCAAGTCACATAACTAACCTTTAATGATTCCAAACATAAAGGTTACAAAATTAACCATGTTATCGATCCACTAATAACTTGAAAAAATCAACATTATTTCCTCAAGTATCATATGTTTTTATTCTATTGTTATTATTATTAATCTGATTAAGGATAAATTATATGAATTTTGTAAGTATTGGTTTATTAGCTATTGAAGGTGGGAGTTACGCTCTTAAAGTTAAGCATGTTGTATCAGTTTGCTGAAATCGCTCAATGTGTCAGATTGTGTCAGTTTCTTCCTTATGTATGCAAGTTTTTTCATGAGAATTAGCCATAGCCACAACCTCATCTCCATGTCAAGCCAATAATCGAACCTTTGACCACTTGCTTAAAGAGCCCGAGCTGGTTACCACTCGTACCAACCAATGTCGGTAAAACAATTTAATGTATGGTTGACGAATTCACAAAAATATATCATGTAATAAATTAGAAAAAATGAAAAATAACAAAAAGGTATATTAATAAAAAAATCGGACCGGACAATTCATTCCCACCACGCAACTCAAGGGATCAAAATCTAGTGTCAATGTAAGTTGAAGGTTTCTCACTTATAGTTAAGCTTTCATGGAGAAGTGGCTTAAGAGAAAATCAAGGCGATGATATATAAGAGATAATAAGGTCGAGAATCTCGTGCCCAGTGGGTAAACTAGTAAGGTTCTTGTTTGTTGCACATTATTCTAAAGGTTGAGGGAAGGCGTGTCCGAATTTTGTTAGAATCCTACCTAGTGTCGGTGATTTCTAGCTTAAGTCGATGCTCTGTTGGACCTTGAACTAGGAAACTGATCCAGATCAAAAGTCACAAAATCCACGTTTTTTCTTTGTTATTATTTGGTCCTTGAACTAGGAAACTGATCCAGATCAGAAGCTTAGCAGCACACATGTTGCCCTCACGATAAATATGAGAAAAAGTGAAGCGCGTGTTTTTAGTTAAAGCTAAACAATTGTGAGCCATCTAATTTCTTATCCTCCAAGGAACCAAGCTATCATCCCAAAGAGCATAGATGACAAGTTGAGAATCACACTCAATCCATAAACAAGAACCTTACTGCTCTGTAACTGCCATGATTGTCTCTTAAGCCACTCCTTTATAAAACTTAGCTAGAAATGATAAACCTTCAACATACAGACATAGGTGTCAATTTATCATTGTAGGACATCCTTCCTCTGTTTACAGCCAGACTGGTGTTAAGCAAGAAAGAAGGGAGCTTCGAGCGAGTATCACTTGAGGATATCTCAGGTACGGTATGAACTTTGAATAGAAGTAATATAGGACACAAATATTAAAAATAAATAAATTTGCTAATCCTTAAAAATTTACATTTTTTGGCTATATAATTCATATAATTTGTAATTGACTTCAACTTTGACAATTTTTATTTTAGTTGCCTATACTTAATGATTTTATTAATTAGTTTCCAAAACAATTTCAAAATAATAATTAAAATTATTACTAATTCTTTGCATTTGACGTAATTAATAGTTATTTATTGAGGAAATATCATTAGCATAACATCCATAACATCCATATACATATAATTATTTATTTACACTTTCATCCTATACTTAATGATATTATAAATTACTTTTGAAAACAGTTTTATAATAATAAAAAAAGATTAATTTAGTACTATTTCCATGCATTTCATGTAAATAATAATTTTCTTAATGCAATTTTATTAACATAGACTATGTATTATTATTTATATTTTAATTATTATGATGAATTATATATCCATATTCCATAATAATAAAGCAATACCGATTATAAGTAAAACATGGATTGATAAGGATAATAAAAAGAAAAGGAAATGAAATGTGAGAAGTGATGGTTGTAAGTTGTTGTTGTCATTGTTTTTTTCTGCCACCATAGTTGGTTCAGCTTAAATATTCTTATCATGAACTAATCCTTTTTTCCAGGTTTAGTTGAAAACCCATTTCCTATTTCAATTTCTCTTAATTTGTGAAGGTAAGAAAGGAGAAAAACGCATTCTCATTTTGTTCATTTATCAAAGTTGATTCCTTATTGGATTTTTGTCCCTTTTCAGCCTTCACTAGATTCCATTTTCTCCCTCTCTTTCAATTAATTCCAAGGTTGAAACAAAAAATCTTGCTCTTCGTGATAAAGTAATATTGTTTCAATATCTGTGATTTCAGTGAGGGAAAACCCAGAATTGAAAAACAATAGTAATACATAGAAAATCAAGTTCAACTGGGATTTGTGAAGTGAAAAATGATTAGGATTTTTGAAAAAAAAATATTGTGAAACACAACAGAATCTTCATCCAATGCTTATTCTTCATCATCATCATCATCTTCTGGAGGTGTAAATAACAATGGTGTTAATAGGAATAACAATGACAGTGGTGGCAGTGTATCGTGGTTTGGTGTGAGTTATCCTTTTCTTGCTCCAATTTCTTTTTTGATTGAACCCTCTGGTTTCATGTGTCCCTCAATACCTGTGTTGATTCCGAGCCTTGTTGGATTAAATGTTCTTGTAACGTGCCCTAGGTTGCAGGTTCAATCTGGCTCTGGTTCTATTTCTGGTGTTAGTCCTGGGATTCAGCGAGTAATGGATATTGATATTCCAATGGAGGATATGAATGATGGGTTTGATGGGATTTTTGGAAGCTCTGATTTCCTGAGGCTTGCGATTCAGACGATTGCTAAGTGGATCGACTGGATTCTTCTTGTGTCACTGTTGTTGTACATGTTGATTGTTTTCATCTACGTGCACTTACAAGGTACTGTTGCTTTCTATTTTAGTTATTTTGTTATCTTAATATGTTTCTCATGTTAATTTTGGTTTCAATGCTCCTAATATTTATTAACTATGTCAAACTGTCAATTGCATATATGTTGAACTTATTGGCTTGTTTGTGATGTATATGCTAGACTTTGATGCATTGGCTGAAGCTAATCCTATTGCCCTAATATTATTAGAGAAATTGTGTATGCTAGACTAGTTGGCATGGCTGAATCAAGGGAAATTATTTCTTTTGGTTTCGAACATTGTTTGGGTATGATTTTCAACCTAATGCTCTTGATAATGATAGTTTTCCTTTCATACAACTTTACTGCATGTTGTGTTTGGAGCATTGTCTAGTTTGATCCCAGGTATATGCTTGTTAGGATAATGGTTGGACAAAGAAAGTTTTCATGTCTGTTAGGGTGATGGAATCTAATATCTTTGCTGCCCATCTTGTTTAGATTTATTTTTGGTGTTTCCACCTTATTAAAAGTTTTCAATTCATTCCAACCAAAACAACTTTGGTTTGCCTCGTTTTCCTTTGAACACTACATGTTACAACTGAAGGAAGGGGTAGAGCAAAAGAAAAGATTGTGAAATGATTTCTTTGGATTATGTATTGTTGTGCCTGTCTTTTGCTTACTATTTCTCCTACATGGTGGTGTCTCTCCTTTGTTATGAAATAGGAACTTTCCAGATATAAGAAAACTAAAGATAACTTTGTAGCGTTAGTTAAGGGATTATTCCTTGTGTTTCTCTAATGACACTTAGTTGGTATTTTGAAAGTTGTAATTAAAGAAGAGGACTATGGTGCTTGCTTTATATATCTTGTGAGTGTGTCTTTTTTTCTCCCTTGCAAGTTGCAACCTCTTCCTCCTTTTTGAATAGGGAAAGAAACAATATGCTTAGTTTTGTACTATTATCTTAATTGAATTGATTGATTGATTATACAATGTAGGGGCATGACGAAGCAGTTCAAACATATACTATTAGTTTCCTTTGAATTTGTAATTTTGACTCTTTTTATATGACTTTGTGATATTCATTTCTGAGAACTTGCAGGCTTATTTGTCACATTCTGTTTATCAGCTGTGATGTTCAAGTCAAATGAAATTGTTAAGACGCAGACAGCTCTAAAGGTCTATTTCCATTCCTAAATGAAATACCTATTTGTAAGCTTCCTTCCCCATCATAAAAAATGAAAATAAAATTAGAGAGTCTCAATTTAAGTTCTATTTTGCAGAGAGATCGGAAAGCCTCAATTCTTGTTGGTATCTCTTTTGCCTTCATGTTGTACGTGATATGCATTTACTGGTGGTATCGAAATGATGATCTTTTATACCCACTAGTCATGTTCCCTCCTAAAGCAACACCACATTTTTGGCATGCTATATTCATCATTTTGGTTAATGGTATGGATTTATTCTGTGTATGCAGTTATTACATTATTATAGTTTAACTATACTACAAAATGCAAAGTGTTATTAACTGTGACTTGCCTAGTGATGTAAATTGTATTTTTATTAATTTATTATTAAAATAGAAAGTAATCTATTTAGCAAATAATTATGTAGTGTAGGTCAAGTGTTGAATGCTTGACTTATATGCAAGGGATTTAAAGTTTCAACACAATTGTGTAGTTATTTGCTTGCTTAATAATGATGAAATTGAAGCCTTCCTTTTTGTTGTTTCATATCTTATTTATATTTCCAAGTTTTTGTTATATAAAGTATGTCTTGGGTGCTGAAGTATATATTTATTAAGTCGGGCTGGTTCGAAATTGAATTCAAATTGTTTCAGGATAGAGTTACCATTTCTTTGTTTCTTTTTTTATTTTTGCTTTTCCCATTGACATAATTACAAGTTTTCTTTTGTTTTATATGAGCTGACACCACTGGGTTACTTTTTGTAACTTGCATGTCAGTACTTTTCAAGGAAAAAAAAGAAATATTGCTTTTGAAATTTTGTTGTAAATGCATAAATGCCATAAGGAGACATGATTTGGAACTCTCAAGTGTTCTATCTCCACTCCAAGCCTATTTAGATAAAATGTTGAAATAAGTGCTTGTATACAAGTGAGTCTCCAATTCAAGAATGAGCCGAGCTTCAGAGTATAGACCCCCTTCATTAGAACTGATATTGTCACATGAATTGTGGAATTAATAACAATTTTCTTATTACTGCCTGTACTTTGGATGGATTCAATGTTGCTCTCTAAAGAAATTGATTACAACATTAAATGTGATTTAATGTTGTTCCAAAATCTTTGGGTTTTCCAGCATGTGCAGTTTGAAGTCCTTTCTATGTTCTAGCAAGAAAACTCAATATATACCCAAACTGAAAGTTAGGAGTAGTTTCCATTTGTTTAATTATGTTTTGGAGAAAAAAATTCTGACCACTTATTTGCTTCTATATTTGAGATATTTTGTATGCTTAATTAATTGCTTCTATTTTTATGACTGGCATTTAGTCATTCTAACTCTGTTGGTAGCAAAAGGCAATTTTTTGCTTGGTACTTATGGTCACTATATATAATGACTTGCAGATATATTGGTGCGACAAGCAACAATGACTTTCAAGTGTTTATTGCTTATTTGCTACAAAAACTGCAGAGGCAATAACTTCTGTCGGCAGGTTTTAAGTAGCTTCCATACTAACATGATTTTATTTTTCAAGTATAATTTTTGCTCGCTGCCATCTGAAACTGCATAACTTATTTCAAGGGTCAAATATTAACTCTGATTGAGTACACTGTCCTGTTGTATCGTGCCTTTTTGCCTACTCCGGTTTGGTACCGATTTTTCCTGAACAAGTATACTGGAAGTCTCTTTTCGGCACTGACCACAGGGTGGTATTTAACATTCAAGCTACCATCTGTTGCTGTGAAAGTAAGTTTTCATTCTTTAAAATTAGTATTCGTACTTCCTAGTGTTGTATTTAAAGATGTTTGTGTATGACCGTAAATTAATCCATTGTCTTCAACCTTCTATGTGATTATTAGGTCCGTTGCATCATTTCTGCCTTGAAAGAATTATCATCAAGGGAAGGTAATTATGGGGTTTATGCCACAATGGAACAGGTAAATCTTCCAATTTCTATAGAATATATTGAAATATGGGTATGGAGATTTTAGATGCATAAGAAAAGAACTTGCATCCCTTTTTTATTTGTAAATTCTCTTTACTTGTAAATCTTTTTTACCGTGTTTGATGAATAATATTTATTTATGGACATATGTGTACCTCTTTCAATATATCCATGTATTTCTGTGTATATCAATATTGTATTGTCAAAGATTCTTTTTAACCTTGATTCTAAATTACAACTCAAAATGCAGGTAAATGCTGTTGGTGACCTGTGCGCCATATGCCGCGAGAGGATGCATGCTCCTGTTTTGTTGCGTTGTAAACACATGTTCTGCGAGGAGTGTGTGTCTAAATGGTCAGATCATAGTTTTATTCCTTGTTTGGACCTTTTCAATTGAACGAGAAACAAATTTTAGGTTTTTAAAATCAAAACTTGTTTAGGGTGGATGAGCAATCAATGTAGTATTTCATATAAGCAGCCTCAATTAATTCTACCGAATTTTTGACCAAATACTTTATTAATTCTTTAGAATGTTGATCTTGACTAATGATTTGCATATCTCTTTTGTATGTAAAAAAGGCATATATTTGTTGGATTTTTCAGTGGTATAAAATACTTTTTTGTGGAATAAGTTCAGAAACCTGAACTGGTTTATACGAATAATTTGTAGTTATTTACTAACAAAAGTTTAAACCCTTGCTTGTTATGCATTCTCAGACTATTGATTACCATTTTGTACTGGGAAAATGGTCTTGATAGTTTTCAGTTTCTTTATATTATAAAAGTATTGCATTGGTAAGTTTACCTAGTAAGTATATGGAACATGAAAATGGGGGGCATTAGGGAAAGATATGTGGACATTGCCTTCTTTTGCATCAAAATAGTGAGGGAAGAAAATGTATTAAAGGAAATGGAATTTTAAAAAATTGCACCTTGGAACATGAAGACACCTCGAATAAAAATAATACCTATTGTCATATTATGCATCCAAATATAGTCTGCTACCATGCTTTGCTCCACCTAATGGACAGAAGCTTTGATTTGTAGAACTTTGATTTCATGACAAGTTTTATTCTCCCCTATTGGATATATATCCATCAAATATTTAATTAACTACGATAAGTAAGTATACTCGAGATGCCTTTGAGTTATACGAGAGTCATTTAGATTATCTTGTGATTTGTTCATAATCATATTTATCACTTCTCTCCTTACCGAATATACCTTGTTTTACAGGTTTGAGAGAGAAAGAACTTGTCCATTATGCAG